>DWJQ01001461.1:0-11041 GCA_018248915.1 Hesperia meskei straton | reverse complement strand
CGACAACCAGAGGGCGCTTACCGTCCATATTAAGACTTACCACCTGTTGGATCGTTTTAATAAAAAGACAGTTTAATTGTGTATTTTTTGTGTATTTTCCTACTATTATGTTAGATTCCTCTGCTCTTTAAATGTGAATAAATGGTAATTTTGTCTATTCACGCAATTCATTAATCCAGTAATATTTGCATTAGTTCCAATTTTGGCCACCGGGTCAGATAAGTTTGTGGCACTGTACACGCTACATTGCCATACATGTCTATAAAATAAGGTAGGTAGAGATTTCATAATTGTATGAAAAAAAAAAACAGAAAAGTGTTTTTATATGGCAGTACTAATAGATATTGTGATTGCTATGTGAAAAAAACTTTCTTTTACCTACATTTTTTGAGCCACGAGTTAATAAAGATATTTATAATAGGCAATAAAGTCATTGAGGAATAAACTAGTCGGTGAGCCATACGGCCGCCTCTATGTAGAAACGGTCAGCGGTGGTAAAAAGAAAAGATTTACAAGTAATACAATTAAATTAACTTGGCTTTGTAACACTTTGGAATCTCAATCATCTCTTATTCTATTCGAGGATGAGTTTGAAGCTTGGCTTCCTCGCTCTATTTAGTATCTCTGTGAATAAAGTTTGAACTCCGCCATTCTTACCTGCTGCGTGGCGTTGGTTCCTTTATTTAAAATTTTACATTTTTTAAATAGCGCATTCGTGGGTAATGGGTTACAATGGACGTTAAGGCTGTTTGAAGGTTTTTACATAAAATGTTTTTCATTTCAATCTTATAGGGGAAAGTTAGGTGTTATTGGCCACCGTTTAGTAGGTATTTGGTCACTTATAATTCAATGCTATAAAATTAGAAAAATGAATTAATGTCTTATCTAGTTAACTACCTGATTCTGTAAACTTCTCAGAGGTATGGTATGGGGGCTTTACATTATACAATTTGCAGAGCGCTAACTCAGTGCACTAAATAGTGTTTTCATACATTACACTTCTCTAGTCTGCTGTCTAACTGGCTTTACACATTGCGATTTTAGAACGCTAGCTCAGTTAGCGCTCTGCAAATTGTATAGTGTAAAGCCCCCAGTAGCGTTATTATCATACAAGCATTAAAATGGCCAGTGGCCAATTACTCTTGAGGTTACCTTACATTGAGTTACACACAATTACAAAAAAACGCTTATTTGTAACTAACCTATGGCAGAAATTATGAAAAAAAAGTATTTCAAGTTGTCAATTTGACATACATATGACATAGGTAGGTCTTTGAAAAAAAGTAAACAAATTCAGATTCACTTTCTTTTGGTAAACAAAGCAAAGCGAATCTTTTCAAATACCTAAATGAAATAAATCAATTGCCTAATAAATTTTATCCGACCTAGAATTAATCGCTTTGGATGTCTATTATTGCTGTTTTTAATATAAATACGGCAAAAATTAATACTAGTTTGGCGGTGATTTTAGCTTGTTAGAAGACGTAGGTAATAATTTTATTATTACAGTGTGTTTAGAACACCACTGTATTTAACAACACTCGATTAAAACAACAATATGTTTGATTATTTACTGAAATCAAGTTTTGTAACTGGTGAGTTTTTTTGTTGATAAACCTTGACCCTCAGATTATAGAACCAAAACCTTTTGGTTCTATAATCTGAGCCTTGACCTACCAAACTTTTCATCAATATTGCCTCTACTACAATTAGTGTCCCCGCAGACTAACTGCAGCCACCGGCGGCTGTGGCGCTTTTTTTAGATGCGCGATCCGGCCATCAGCCAACAGCTCAAATAACAGTAAGCAGAATTCAGCCGAAGCGGCTGTCGGCCGGACCGCGCTTCTGTGGCCGCCAGTGGCTGCAGTCAGTCTACGGGGACACTTATTGTAGGTTTTAAAAGTACCTCTTGCAGCACAAATAAAACAAGTACCGCAATGTTCAAAATTCCTGTCGGTTTTATGACGCACTCTTTACAATTATTAATGGAATGACAAAAAAAATATTCCTTCTCTTCCGACATAGGTATACACTCAATTTATTAACTTAATTATTATATTGTATTGTAATTAATAGACTAAATTCTGATAGTCAAGTACTTAGATAGATTTCGTCTCTGATGTAATCCCAATTGTGTTTATTTCAATAATTATGATATTGAAACTTTGTTATTGTATGGTGCGGTAGGAAGCTAGAAAATGAAAAATGTAAGATTTTTGTGTCATGGAATATATGTATATGCTACTGGCTGAGCCCAGTCTTGAATGTGTGCTTATTGGTCAATCAGTTTTATTAATTGCAGCCAATAAGCTGTCAGATGAAGTAGATTTTCAAGTTCAGAGTTAAAATACAACAGTATGGCTTTGTTTCAAACAAGTAGAGCACACATTTCCCTAGTCAATGTATCACAAGAATAATATAGATTACCTGAAATATCATTTTATTACACTTACAGTACCAGCAACGGAATTGAAATGAAGATCAAATCAGAACCTCTGGTGATGAAGACAGAACCTGAGGAGGATGGTGAACCCTGGGGTGTTGGACATGCTCTCAATGGTGACATTAATAATACTGGTGATGGAAGTAAGTTTCACAGATCTTAAAAATTCGTAGGTGAAAGACCTTTTCTACTGTCATAATAATTGCTTTAACAGCAATTGTGTTCTGGATAGTTTTAGAGACAGTTACAATATTTTAGTATACCATCTCAGTCATCAAGAATAACAATGTATCTGTCAACAACATATCTGTGATGAAATTACATAAGACTGTTATTAACAAAAAATTACTAACTGAACTAACCATCCTACCCATAATATATCCTACCTATACTCTAAGTACCTATTAATTATTGTTCTAAGTTAGTCAAAGTTCTCATGGACAGCAGCAAAATGATGCTTAATTTAAAAATATGTACCATCCTTGCTACCCACATACTGTGTACAACTACAATGGCATAAAAATGTTTGATGTTCAATTAAACAATGATTATTATTTTGAGTTACAAATCTTCTAAACACGAAAAAGGAATTTTTTCTAAGGTTATATATTATTATTTGGTTGATTTTTTCCAAAGTGAGTTTTCAGACCTGTAAGTAAAGGAGAACATCAGATTGGGGCCTGGAGCGAATAGCTTGTTCAATACCCTCAAATAATCTTGCATATTTTAATACATCCGTTTCATATTTA
This sequence comes from Hesperia meskei straton, assembly GCA_018248915.1. Taxonomy (NCBI): domain Eukaryota; kingdom Metazoa; phylum Arthropoda; class Insecta; order Lepidoptera; family Hesperiidae; genus Hesperia; species Hesperia meskei. Next base: position 7,849 of record DWJQ01001461.1, on the reverse strand, counting down.
AAAATCTAGTTACATCATATGATTAAAACATTATAATTTCAAGCCTATACTATGTGTGTGCGGTGCGTAAGACGACTGTACATATTTCATAATTCCCATCATTTTCCGCAAAACCGGAATATGCACAATGTGGTAACAATATCCTCAATCTAAAAAATTATGTCTCATGCATGTTCAATTGTTCATATTCCAGGCCCAAGGTCCTTAAGAAAGTTGCTGGTCTCCTTTGCAGTGCAACAGTTACTAATATTTAACTATAAATAGTCGGTTACACTTTCCAGCATCAAAAATAAAATTGGAGCCAACATCTCATTCAGAGGATGGGACTTCTTCCATGGAAGATGAACATAAGGAAGGTTTTCAATGTGCCAAGAGGGAATATGGTAATGAATTTAAAGTTTAAAGCTGTCCAATTTGTAATATGGTAAAGTAACAGTGACAGCCTAGTGGTTAAGAAACCGGCCTCCTATTCAAAGGGTCCGGGTTCGAATCCCAGGGCACGCACCTCTGCCTTTTCGGAGTCATGTGCATTTTAAGCATTTAAATGTCACTTGCTACAAATGGTGAAGGAAAACATGCCGGAGAGTTCAGAAATTCGAAGGTCTGTGAAGTCTGCCAATCTGCACTTGGCCGTAGTGAACTATGTCTTAACCTTCTCATTCTGAGAAGAGACCCATGGTCAATATTGGGTCATAATTGGGTTGTGATGATGATGAATATAGGCATAATGGTAAAGTGGCCTTTTATAAAGTAATAATGAATAATGTGGTTCATGAGGGTCATTGTCGTTTCTGTACAAAAATTTACAGGGCATTTTGGGGTACAATATTATTTACCATTTAGGAAATAATTCTTAATGTATAATGTATTAATATGTTAAAAATAATTTAGGCAATCATTTGTAATGTAAGATAAATATCAAGTAAAAATAAATCTTAATTAAATTGTTGTTTTACAGTGATGATAAAATTAGAGCGTCCCCCAACGCCAGATCATGAATCTAATGAGGCCACACCGAGTACAGACAACACGTCTTGTATTGTCAAGAGTGAATTTGGTAAGTTAGACCTTCAGACTTATGATTTCTGCTTTGAAGTACTTTTGCGGGCTAATTGTAAGAGTGACATTCTCCTGTGAAAAACGAGGAATTGTTTAAAAGTTAATTTCTATAATATAATTATGTAACAGATAGATGTTTGTTCTTGGGTAATTGATGTTAATGATGTGATATGTTTGTTTTCCATTTGACCCGCGAAACTGAAAATCCAATCTGATTATTTACTATAAGTCTGTTAAGCGTGTTGTGTATCTTTCTTACACGATGAAATTAGTACAGGAAATCTTTAGTTTACCTTTACCTTTAATTACCTTTGAAGGTACAATTCTATAAATCGCAATGTATACAGGCGTAAACTCGGACCTCTTGTTTTGGATCTATTTGGGGTTTGTTGTAAAGGCCTAAAAGCTAAGTCAGAAACTTACCTAACACTAGATTTTTAAAGTGTATTAAATTAATAAAGGGAGACTGAGCAGCTACTAACTGCTGTTTTTATTTACAGATGATCATGAAGAATCCAATAATGTAGAAAATGAAAAACAAAATGATAGCCCCAAATTCCACACAGTTTACGTTAAAGCTGAAGTCGAAGATAAAGTATCGGAAAAGACTGTTAGAAATGATTCTCTCATCCGTGAAAATCTAACAGAGAAAGATAAACATTTCTTTAACATAAAATGTATTTTGGAAAATACGAACGCAACTCTGATCAGGTCTCAAGAAGATGTAGGTTATACGTGTTACTTCTGTGATAAATACTACCAGAACCCGGCAGATTTGAAGGACCACGCGACCAATACGCACACGATAGTTAACGAAAAGGATTTCACGAAGATATACGTAGCTGGATACGTCGCTAAGTTAGACATCACTGGGCTTTACTGCAAACTGTGCAACAATAATATCGAAAGCCTAGAGAACTCAATAGCTCACTTGAACGAGGCACACAAGATGAAGCTATTCCTCGACATCAAGAACCAGATACTGCCCTTTAAGTTCAATTCAACTGTCCATAAATGTTATATTTGCTCGAAGGACTTCAACAAATTTCGAAGTCTACAGTCCCATGTGCAGACTCATTATAGGAACTATGAATGCGGGGAGTGTGATCTGGCTTTTATTAACCGAATGAAGTTGTTGCAACACTTCCAAGCGCACAAAGTCGGGACTTTCACGTGCCAGTTTTGTTCAAAGGAGTTCAACACGGAATTTAAGAAGAGGAAACACGAGAAGAACGTTCATGACCAGAGTTTGAAGGTCAAGTGCGGGCTGTGCAACGAAAGGTTCAAGTATCCTCGTCAAAAGGAACTGCATCTCACCAAAGTGCACAGTGTGGACCCAACTAATAAGTGTCATCTGTGTGAGAAAGTGTTTGTGACTCAAGACGGCCTCTCCGTTCATGTTAAAAGAGACCATTTGAAGACGCGAAACGCTCGTTGCACCGAATGTGAAATGAGCTTCTTTTCGCCAAGTCAGCTCAGAGTGCATATGGTGAAGCATACCGGTATACCACAATTCGAGTGCGAAGTCTGTCATAAGTCGTATAGACGTAAAAACTACTACTACGAGCATATGCGTATGCACACCAACGAACGTCGACATAAATGCAAGCACTGCGAAATGGCGTTCGTGCATAAGACCAGCTTGCGTCATCATTTGCAAGCGAAGCACGGCGAGAAATACACTCCTGGGTAATATTTGTTTGGATTTATGGATGGTTTTGTCTTTATTGTATCAAAAAATACCTATAATTGACTTGCTGAGGAATGAGGATACGGAATTGGCGCTCCCCGCTAAAACCGACTTTATTTCGTATAGTCAGTGTTCAATTTAGCTTGTACTTAGGCAAAATTTACCAAGGCATTTTGAATTCTTGCCGTCAATCTACAATGAAGCTTTAACACAGAAGCAGAAAGCTGGCATTTGTGTGGGTTATCAATTGAAACGAATTCCATACCGAAGGAGCACCGATTATAGATTAGACAAGGGCGCGGTTCCATTGAGGCGGAGCGGAGCGCGATTCACCAATCACATGGCTTGAAATCCACATCTCTTCAAGCCATGTGATCGGTGATGTAGGTAGACCCTAATGTAGGTACATTATTACGTATTATGAGCGTATACCACGCGTACGAACTGGCCAGCCAACCAGCGTATACAACTGGAGTGACCTGATCGATAAATCGTTGCTAAGAAGTAGCATTTCTGTATAGGCGTGAAAGGTGTGCTGATATATCATGCCAGTTCTTTTTGCCACAGAATGCCACCTAAAGTGGCCTTTTCTGACCATAGACTTTGCCTTTGTAGATGAGCTCCCATTGACTATGAAAGAAAATGAGTGCATAGAATAAACATTAAAACAGTTGGATGCGTTTGAATCTATAGCCGTTTAAAAAAAATAACCCTGAAAGAAATTGTTGAAATTGAAATCGCTCTACAACAATTAGTTTTTTCGCAAAATTTGTGCATAAATTATGGCCTGTTTAAGATTCTAAATTATTTATATCTAAATAATAAAATTATGTATATATAAAATTCCATAATAATGATACTTGCATGATGGTTGTAGATTGTATGACCTGTGTATTTGTGGTATGTGCTTTTGATGTTACGTAAATGACTTAATTTTTGTTATTATAGTGTGAAATATACCAATTTCAGTACATACTCATTGTCCTTATTTCTTGAAATTTTTAATCTACTTATTTTGTACTTTTCTTACCTTTTGACTTAAGAGATTCATTATGAAAGAGACAACGAACTAAAAAATGCATAGAAGTGTAACTACCGATCAAAAATGACCCCACGAAACGGGAGCCGCGGTAGGCGATGCGGCACCACTGCTACGTCAGTCAGTTCTCTGACACTCTTGACAGCGCACCTTTCACGCTTTTAGTGGCTCAAAATGCCCCCATGTGTTGTGAAATGGTGCAAGAACAACTCAGAGCACTGTTTAAAGAATAATGGTATCACTTTTTATGGGTAAATACATCAATACGTTAATTAAAAGTTAAAACGTAAAATTATTGCTCGTGTTCATGGATGTTACTATGCCAAATGAAACAAATTTTTGTTAAATTATATGCAATTTTAATACTTGTACGTTTGTTTTTAAAACCTCTCTGTTCTACGATAGTAGTAATGATGGTGGATGTTGGTTGATAGGTTATACATGAATGTATCAATTTTTATTTGTTACAACTTGTCCCGTGCCAGGTAGTATATACATATAAAACACCCCGATAGCATTCACGGCCGCCTCCCAGGCATGCCGTAACGCCCGGCAGATTTCCCTTTGCTACAAATTATACCTATGCTGCAAACAATGGTAAAATTAAAACCGACGTTAAAAGTTACACTAACTGGATCTCCGATTAAACTGACCGTACAGGACATTCATACGTTGTCTTACGTGAGCTTATGCTCATCGTCGTCATCGTCGACGTCACGGCACTATTTAATCCCGGCAAAGTGATTAATTGTCTCACGCTTAGCATCAACGTCATCCAATACATGTTCTCCTTACACTGACATCATTCTGAAGTATCTAGTCATCATCACCAAAAACACCCCGTTCACCGATATCTGCCGCGAGTCGAATAGCGCTCTGCCATCCACATAAGAGGGTCATTATATTTTCTCATCTGGACATCAAACGAGCCTAAAATTCAACACAACCAGTAGTAGACGCGGAGAAAACAGCCATAATCACACCATCTGGCTTGATGATAGAATGTACCCGTTATCGTGTTATCGGGTTATCATCTGGTCAGACATTGATAAGGTTCATTAACGTCTTCGTCAGCGTCGGTCTTGCTTCCGTATTTTGTTACGTTGGTTACCACCTCGTAATCCGAAGACAAACACCGAGTTTTTAGGAGACTTAATAACCATCACAATCAACATGGAAAAATAATCTTCAGTACTCAAGAAACGGTTTGCCTTGAATACAAAATCACTCCGGACGAGACAACCTATTTGTCAGACAGCGTGTAGCCTATGGAAAAGTACCATAAGAAAAATAATCTGAGAGTTCAAAACATTTTAGGCATGGTACCCGTACTGGACTAGTACATCATATACTGTAAGTCAGTAATGAATATTAAATACCAGTCTTTGCCAGCGGCTTCGTCCGCGTGAGATATATGTACTTACACAATGTCAAAATATCAGTAGGAAATGCGGAGTACATTAAAAGTGCCACTGTGCATAAAGATCAAAATTAAATGGTCGACGGACCGTATCGGCTACTTGCCTTATTAAATTTAATAAAAATCCAAAATATAAATACAGTTGAGTGTACCGACATTTCACAAAAATATTATATTCCTTTCCACTAAGGGATAATTTTCTGTATTAAAATTAAAGGTCAACTCTATATCTGTATCACATTTCATTAAAATCGGTTCAGTGGCTCACGCGTAGACCCCATAAGCAAACAGATTTACATTCAGATTTATAATATTAGTCTAGTACAAATAGATTTACTTGCTAGGAAGCAAGAAGCGCAACAACTCCACAATAATATGGACAAAACAGAGCAGAGAAGCACACCGACCGCATTGAAAAATACCATTGCACTTGTTTCTCCTTTACCAGATTCTCCTCTGTCATTAATGACCGACGCATCACAAAAAAGTATCGATGCCGTGCTCTAAACAACGAATAAATCGCGAGTGGAAGCATTGCCTTACTTCTCGAAAACATTATTCGAAACACAAAACATTTACACCGATCAATACCACTGTGCTATACTTACAGTAAAACAATTAAAATTTTTACTTTTATAAAACAATAAGGAAAAATATCACCACGCATATTACGTCACTTAGACTACATAACGCAATTTACGTTCAACTTCCGTCATCTGTACAAAACCCAGTGGCTGACGCCTTTATCTCACATAGCTCAGATTGACTGATCCAACAATGTATATTGGAATGAGATAGCTGTACAACAAAAGGAGGATCCTGAACTGTCAACCCTTCTAGAAACCCCAACTTGTATTAAATAAAAGTTTATTTACCAAATGACAAAACGTACCTACTGTAAAAATCTACAAGTAATTATATTAAGCGTTTGGACAAACGAGACGTTTATTAAATTACGCTACACACATTGTGATGATCGAAGCTATACACTCATAGCCCAATATTGTTATTCCCTTTTGGCGGATAACACACAAAACAAGAACACAAAACAAGACTGAGAATATAAAAATCCAACACATCATTCAAATTTCCGCCACACTGGGAATCGAACCCAGGAGCTCTTAAACGGCAGTCCGGCATGGCAACCACTGCGACACGCGAGTTGTCAAACTATTCTCACATCGGCGTCGACGTGATCCGCTACGTGATCATCAACGAAAACACAAATCGTCCAACAATATACTCACATAAAAAATAATAATCAGTACGTAGTTATGTAAAATACAAATGGGTTGTTATTCAGGCACTTAAAAGATGGCAAAGCGGGATAGGCAAATGCTAGGATACCTATCCCACTTCTGATTTTAGCAACTCAAATACAAAAGACTAATTTTAATGAATAAAACTATTTTCGATACTAATACAACGAAAAGAAACTCGTACCACATATAATTTAGGTTTAATTTACAACATTAATAATTACAAAATTACACTAAATAACAGCCCAAATTATCAACTCATTAACCACGAAGTAACAAACAATAAACAGGCAAGTAATTGAAATGATGTCACCAGTACAAATCACGTCGACAACCGATGCGCAAGAGAGATGATCCAAAAGTAAGTTACATTGGAGCGCAATGCGATTTTATTACAACTTATGACGATGTATCGATAGGTGCTGCGTAGCGGTGGCGTGATCTGATGTTTTCGAGTACCCTCTTGCGGCTACTTTCTTGCAATACTAATTTTGGGTAGTGTTGCAGTAGCGTATCTCATGAATAGCGTTGTGTGAGAAGTGCCTAAGCAGGTCACGGCACGAAAACACACAATGACATTAAACTGTCACGTAAATGTCAAATCAAGCAACAGATGATAAAGTTACCCGCTGGTGCCAACCGTCTCCATTCCGGTAACACTGACAACAGAAGACTTGGATATCAAATTACTACGAGTACCTAATAAAAAAGAGGTGTTGCGGGTGGGTATTCGCTACTATGCTCTATATTATGGAATACCTTAAAATTAAAAGTTTATGTCAGCTTATGGTAAAATAAGTATTAAGCGGGACTTTAAATTACAAACCCATGAGGTTTTCTTTTTGTAATTATTATAAAAACATGGAACTATATTTTATAAGTAAGACTTACGCCCGACTGAGTATTTTAAATGTATAGAATTAGAATTAATAATGTATAGAATTATACCAAAAATGTCTCATTTAAATTAAAAGATTTGCTTAATGTACCTATCAAAACACTGATTGGACATAAAGTTAACTGTGTAAATAGTCATGTTATTAATTGGTTACTTAATGTATATCAAACAGGCTGTGGCCTTAATTACGTCTCAGTACAGGTACCGTGCCTACAAAATACAAATATATTGATATAACAACATACGTTTCGATTTAACCAAACCGAATATCGTAATTAACTGCCAGGTTTCGCCATAAATAAATAGTGGCGGCTTACATATTGAAGTTGCCTTTATTAAACTGTGCGTTCCGAGTCAGCAGGCCTTACGCTAGGTTCACATTATTGTGTCGGGGTGTGTCGTGGCGTGCCAGAAGGCAATCGCTTACGTACATTTACTATGACTAGATTCACATTCGCGCCACAACACAACACAACCTACTAAT
>DWJQ01001460.1:0-11041 GCA_018248915.1 Hesperia meskei straton | reverse complement strand
GCAGTTGTTATGGGCGGCAGGGGAAGGGTGGCACTGCATGCTCGTTTGCTATCTTAATTCCATAAAAAAAAAGAATACATATTTCAATTATTCCTGTATTATGTATGGATGACATGTACCAACCTACCTACCGACAACGTACAATAAAAAAATTGTATGTAGTTATATTTTATGTAAGTATAATATGTTATAAACAAGTTAAGCAATTACTCTCTTTTTTTAACTCTCAGTAAATTATAATAAGTAACAAATGTAGGTACATACATACCACTATAAAAGGATTTTTCTTATGTATTAGCTTTTTCACAAAAACAAATAATATTATTTATTTATTATCATAACGTATTATTAAGTAGGTAGAGCTGGTAGAGGTAGGTAGGAACACTTATCAATAGCAGCTGATATTGTTCGTAGTAATGGCGGAAGAGAGTATTTTTGTGCTCGCTATCTAAAACTCTCATAATATTTCTCATTTAATTTATTGATATGTAAAACTCGACTGTGTGTCACTGTAAAACTCAAAAAGTACATATTTCATGGATCGACTCGAAATTGTAATAAGTTCCTATAAAATACCTATAAGCTTGAAAATTTGAATTTCCAGTTCCCGAACTACCTCCGCGTCAAATCCTTAAGATTAGTATGGATACCTACTTTTTATTTCGGGGTTCGCACGAGATCCGAAAATGTCAAGCGTTTGGAATTACCTTATAATTTGGCAAAGTTTCTACATTCGTTGTCATAGTAACCGTTGTTGATACCCACGACGAAGCGTGAGCGCGCTTAGCTAGTAGTATACCTAGGTATACGTGTATAGACATACTGAATTAATAGCTTCCAATACGAAAATCACGCTATTACTACGTGAATTATAAATGCAAAACAATTTTAGTGACTAATATCTATGCTAATTTACCCGTTAAGGAATTCTCTTGTCTGGAGCCAATCCTGGGCATACCAATCATGCTTGTCATAAAATTGCATTCTATCTTCTATGCATAATAATAAAACTGTAAGTGATCGCTGTTTGTGCACGCTAATCTGGCTGAACGGATTTTTATGAGACTTTCACTGGGAGTACAGGAGGCTGTGGAGCAATCATATAAGCCACTTTTTATCCCGGAGTTCCCGCGGAATCGGGATTCACGAGGAAAAAACTTCTACGCATGAATGAAGTCGCGGGCAACAGCTAGTTGGAACTAAAGCATTATGACAGAAATTCAAGACCGTATACTCGGAAGTACCAGTTCGTTCTAATTCAGCTACAAAGATTTGACCTGAACATGCAATATACAAATATTGCATGCTAAATAACCGCTTTAAAAAAGTTAACGGTAACATACCTAATGGCGAAATAAACAACGTTTTATAATTAAAATACAAACACAATACCTACCAACTAGGCGAAAACATACTACATACTCGTATAATTTGGTTCTATGTCATTTACATAGGTAGGCACATATGCGATACTTTTTCCGATGCGATTCTATGAATAAAATTAACATTTTAAAGAGTAATAGATTCACGCTCCATACTTTACGTACATAAAATCGGAAACGCATATTTTGCTAGTAAGCTACGTCATCATGTTGTGGTAGCCATAAACATGTTATCGAGGCCTAATGTGGACATTACGGGAATAACCTAATGCCGATACTGCCAAAAGCAAATGTGTAAAACTACTTAAATATTTACGCACGATGAACGTGGGCAGTAACGACCTTGCCGAATAAATTAGTATCGGAAGTAACCTCCAGTTAAAACATAAAAGCTGTCATATACATACATATGTAGGTCCCTCTTCTAACCAATGTCTAAAACGTAGCCACGCCACGTTGATTCATCTAAAATTCGATATGATCTATTGACCTTCACCGTAACATATATTTAAGCCTCCATACACATTTAGTGGTTATAGGTAAGTAATAGGTAATAACAATTAAAAATCAACAACCGTTTTAATTAATTAGGTCACGCACGCCAAATAACAAAATTTAAATCGTCTCGTGCTATTAATTATAACTGCGGCACAAATCGGCAGAGCGAAAGTATAAAAAACATTTTGACCTAAGAACGTGGACACTATTATTATTCAAAAAAGTAAATTTAAACATGTTATAAGTATTCTATATTTGGAACAGTTTAGGAGAAGGTAAAGGTAATAAAAGTATAGTTACGACTATGACAGAGCAATAGGAGGAAGACATTATTCAAGACATTCGTGACGGTTGGACAGTAAACAGTAATGTGCTTAAAGGTATATAGCCGGAGAGCTGATGACGAATTTACGGAACATGTTTTTGGCACGTTGAAAACGAAACAATATCAAATTTTACTAACGTGCCAATGGCAATGTGGAACCTTGAGCCTGGCAGAACGTTCACTTGTGGTTATTTCGTTGCTGCGCAGTATACATTTGCAACCGAATTACCCAAAACGTACGTTTTTGGCAAGTTTTTTAATATCTTATTAAAGGTTTTTATTTTGTATATTATAATACAAAAATAATAACCCGAGGCTATTTCATTGATTATTATACATATTATATCCAAATGCTCTGCCAGACTCAAAATTCCAGATGAGCAAATTAATAAAAAATTTCAACGTGCCGAGAACACGTCCTCTAAATTCGTCATCAGCTCTTAGGCTAATAGAGATCGGGCTTCTCAGCGAAATGATCATGAATCATGAGGCGTGAAGAAAGCGTAAGTTATGAACAGCATTTATTGTACATTCTTTAGTTAATGTCGCATTTTAACATAGTCCCTGGCAAATCTGAAAGAGAAAATATCATAGAGATCTATCTACTTATTAGATTCATATTAAAATTTTCAACTAAAGGAATTTAATCAAAGTTCATCGCAAAGAAATGCATTCAGTAACTAAGCTGTCTGGAAGACCGAAAGTACAACGGGTAACCACTAGAGAACAAATACTTGAGCACTTCTGTGGCCTAACGAGCTTCTTCAACTGTCATTCCTGCCTTTAAGTACGTATTATTACGTAGCATCTTCAGGAAACAGGTGAAGTATTCGAACATGTTCGGTCAGTCCGAGTTCTTGAAACACTTGGGCCACCTTTTCGCTAACTCAGATAACTTTCTTCAGATATTGTTTAGTAATTTGGTAACACAACGATTTGCAGAGATAAACTTAAATTATTCATTTAATGATTCACACATAAACCAGACTGTCAATAGTTCATCTTCATCAGACCATAAAAAGGTTAATAAAAGCGTACTATAGTTCCAATATTTGCAACTGAAGCAAATCGTCACGGCTCGACGTCGAGGACCTACATAAAGTATGTTGACCTATGCCATGAAATCCGGGTTATAGTTCAACACACACCCATGTACGTTAAGGAAGGAAATAATTTAGATTTATCACGAAACGATATGCAATTCAATCAAACAAAGTAGAAACAACAACGAGAAGTAACCTTCCTATCTGCGTATGTACAGATCGCGGTAGAGAAAGCATTTTGTGAAAATCTCTTCACTTATTTCAAGTCCAACTCCATATACGTTTAGGAAGATAAAATAATTCAGATTTACGTGTTACGAAACGCTGTGCAATTTTATCTTAAACACTTAAACATATTATATTATATAGGTATAAATAATAACACGACGTAACTTTCCTATTTCCTACCAACGAGCATCCGGCTCGCACTAGAGAAAGCATTTTATGAAGTTCTGTTTACTTACATCGAATTCAAGTATTATTTCCGATAAGAGTTTGTCTCTATCAAATTAGTAAATTTTAATTATAATTCTAAGTGAGTGTTAAGTGTGTATTATACAGATTTGGCCCCGTCTGACTTTTATTATAATAATCAGTAATTTATATAAATTTTATTACTGTAATAATTAATTGCTATATAATAATATTCGTAAACTTCGCGTTCTTAAATCGGTTTCGTAACTTTAACGATTACTATAGAAAAATATTATAAAAACAAAAAACCCGAACGTACGCAGCGGCGGGCGCGGCGGCATATGCAGCGTACGCGACGTAAGCAGTCGGGTTTTTTGTTTTTATAATAATATTTTTATTTCAGACTTTTAGTGTTTTCACCGAAAAATTCTACTTTTTGGGATGGTTTTTGACAATTTGTGTTAAAACGTGTGCCTTAACGTTATATGATATATATTTTTGAAAAGGTCTTTTCACGATCTTTCATTTGATACCCATATTGCTAAGATAACAAAAAACTCAAGATTATCCCCTCTTTTTCTTCCACTTTCGGGGGCCATTTTGAAAATTCCTATAGCCTATGACACTTTCACAGTTCTGACGAATTCAACGATATCTCATACCTATGTCGAAATCCGTTCAACCGTTTGGGCTGTGGGGCAGTCCAAATAAATGGACATACATACAAACATACATACACTCGAAAAACATAACCATCCTTCTGACGCAGTCGGGTAAAAAGACAAGAACTCATTCCTAATGATTGACTTCTTATTACTAATTTTGATATTGAAGCCAACACTAATTATGAAAATACTCAAAAAATTTATTAAGCTTTAAATTTTATGAAAGATTCTTTGCTAAGGATACAAAATAAATTTTTAGCAAATTTAGCAAATTGAAATTGGAAAACTAAATAAAGTTGTGCGAAGTGTATTCGATTTGTCCTCTGCTTTGCGGTATATTCTACATATATTATTATTATCCTACAGCGTGGATTCAATTTTTCTAGTTATAACACAACAAATTCACATGAACATCCTAATGCCAAAAGCGGAAAATTGCGGCTTCAGAAGCTAGGCTATTCTTTCTACTTATACATTCTACTGATATTTCAAATGGTATTTAAGTTAAAGTATGTCATATTGCAACAATATTTGTTTAAACATTCATGAATTATAAACACTATCTAAAATTTATTCAACAGCAAGAAATAAATCGATACGATATTATGCAGACTGACAATGTGTCTGTCTATCTGCTATGGTTATGAGTAGGTGACCAATAATTATTGAAATACTGTTAATGTTTAAAAATATTAGTCGTGTGTAAGATGAGGATGGCCTGTAGTGTAGAGGATGGATGGGGAATGACCCACGGGAAGCACGCGGGGAGCGCGGGGAACGCGGGGCAAGTGCGACCGCGGAGCGTAGCGAAGAGACAGCGCCCGCGCCCGCGGCTGGGCGGCCCTGATAAAATTTATGGCCACTTCCCCTTTAAAACAATATTGAGGGCTCAGTTGGGATTTATGTCTCGCCGCCGCTGCAGCGACTCAATTTATTCTTCAATTTTTCATACAATAACTCACATACGTATTACGGGTGATGGATGAAAAGGACTAACTTTCGGGCTTTAATAAGAACCTCCAGATGCGAATCTCCAAATTGGCTGAAGTTTATTGCCCACTTATGTCAGGCTTAAGTTTCGTGGGAGCCTTTCTCTAAGAAAATAATTTATTACGTAGTTTGTGTCTACATACATACATACTTAAACTTTGATTGTTCATGCGACGTTATTATGTTTTAACAGCCGCATATAATGTTATTATTTTCCCTAGAAGGTTTCCAGGAAGGAAGTGTTTGTTAAAAATGTTCTAAATATCTTTTTTGTTTACTGATAACACTTTTTAATTTTGATGTGTACAGTAGAGTTATGAAAAATTATAATATGTAGATGGGTATCTAAATAAATAATATACCTATTTAAAATTTACTTGAATTATATTAATAAATACTTTTTCTTCCACGTAAGTAGGTAATAATGTTTAATTGTAATCATACGCAGTAATAAAAATCAATTAAGATATACTAACGAACTCTCGTGCAAAATAATTGAAAATTTAATTGCTCAAACAGAAAACTCTTTCTTTAGAAATCGTTTACCACTGCCATTAGGCTTAATTCAAAAATTAATTTAAACTTTCAGAAGGTTGAGTCGGGAAGCGAGCTCCGTAAAGGCAATATCAATTTCATAATTTTAATTAAAAAAACTAACTTCTCTGATGACAAAGTCTCGTACTTTTTTAATAAGGGAAACGTTAACGAAGGATTTTGGTGGGGAGGTGCGGATAGTTCACGTGGAATTTTTTAATAAATACCAGGTTGGAATAATTAGACACTCGTATTGCGGAAAGTTCTGTAGTAAAGCGGTCTTATAAGAGATTGCTAATTAATGTTTTGACTGCAATTGTGTGTATTTTGCTCTTCAATAAAATCTGTCTTATTTAAACACAACAAAGAATCACTCTACTGTCCACATCCTGCCGATCATCACTTTAAACTTTTTTGGACTTGAAATGTTTTGACATTGAATCCAATGACTAGTTTATGTTAATCCGAATTAAAATCTTATGTAAGCCTGAATGAAGAATTACTAAAATGCAAAATGTATAATGCCTGATAAAATGAGTTTGTAGCAATTGTTGCGGAAGCAGGTATAAGGTATAGGTACATTTCTTGATGCGAATCTAGGGCACCTTACTAGTTTTCTATAATAATTTTCTATAGGAAATAGCCTAGTCTGTTTCTTAATTCTGTCAATTAATGTTCCTTATCGAGAAAATTATTGAATGCCTGTTTTCAAATTCGATATTAATTCAAGCCCTATCAGGGTATAAGGTGAAACACTGCCTGCCCTTTAAAGATGTTAAAGGTTCTAAACTTCGCACACAAGTAATTGAAAGAGCACGTGAGATTTTTATAAGCACGATAATAGACTATTGAGAATAATTTTACTGTTGTCAACATAATACGTGCCACATGTTATGAATTTTTATAGAATTACTTAGGTAGATACGTTTGAATTTCGAGTCACTGATGAAAAAGGTATGAAATACCTATACTACTGTGTGAACTGCTAACTTGTAACTCCGGTATTATGTTAACTATACGTAGTTCTTATAATGTGATCTATCTTAATATGTTAAGGTACTATGTTTATTTATACATAGTTCCTACTTGCTATAAACGTAACTTCTTTAAAGTAAAGGTTTAAAAGACATTTCAAATATCTAATTGAATAACATTGCATTGTTAGAAAAATTGCCATGGCTAACTGTTATGTTAGGCATATTCACCGGCATGAGCAAAAGTATACCAGCTAAATAATGCAAACTGTAGAAAGTACGATTATTTAATTCAGGGCAAAATCCAGTAATGTTTTTACAATCGAGTCGTTATTAGCGTTAAACCCGCATTTGGTTAAATCTAATTACTGCCCGCATAATGGATATCGTAACAGCGCAATCAACTTCATTGTTTAATGAATGACCAAGTGAAACTAAATAAATATACCATAAAACCATACCGAGTGACCATTAACTCCTGACTACTATATCACAAACGTTATAAAAAATAACTTGTTGTTATTGACCCATAATGAACGGGTCATTAGATAGCTGTCTATTATTATTAGGCGCATTTCATTACAATCTTTTTCGTTAATCAGGTTATTTACCTATATCTAACTCTGTTAAATTAGGTCTGAATGCAAAACAAATTTTGATTAAACGTATGTCTTCTAAAATACAAAACACTATTATGTCTGTAGACAGTATCTAGTGCACTTCATTCCAAAGAAGTAGTAATTCCGATGAAACTCTATGATTGTGTGTGTACTACAATCGGTTCACGAATAAATATTATACAGAATTACCTACTTGAATTAAATAATCTTAACAATTAACAATACTTTTTCTGTGACAATTGTTCAAAGTATCGTCATTTGGTATGCATTGTGGTCCTGTCTAAACTTTTAAACAATGTCAATAAAAATATTTTTACAATAATATTAAAACAGAATGTTAGTTTTTAAACGTTAAAATAATTATGATGGTTATGCCAGACCTCGTAATTACATACACATTCAATTATGTCTACAAAATGTATCTACATGAACTATTTATTGACTTGAAGTTGCATAGCTTCTTATGAATCATTTGAAGTAATATAACCGTTTGATTCGTTTCTTTTAGTGTTATATTAACCAAACAAGGTGCAAATTTATTAGGTGGTAAGAGCCTACAGTTTGTCATGAATAGTACCACGGCCTCCTATTTTATTTAGGCATTTAGGAGGGTGGTGTTACATACTTCTCTACTGCCTTAATTCCATAAAAACATAATTTTATACCATTGTTTGCACTTTTGATGAAATGAAAAATATCGCGCATATTTACGTAAATGCAAATGACCTGCATTAACCATCTTTCGTTCTTCGATTAGCCTAATGGAAATTACTCTTTTTAAAATATATGTACGATGATAACAATGAGTTTATTTATCTCGTGATATTTTCCTAATATCTGCGTGGGTAAATCAATGTAAAAAAATATAAATCCTACCATAAAAAGTAATAACATTCCGTCCGTACACAATAATTAATTCTTCGTTTGAGTTAACTCTTTATTGGTAATGCTGTTGTGTTAGCATGGGAAGGCCAAGTTAATTGCAAAACGCAATGAACGATTGTAAATTGCTCGGAATGATTGCGGAGTGGTCGTGATGCGGGTTCATTACAATAACCTGGCATTTAATTGAATTCACGGAATGTTACCCACTCAGATGGAGACACGCATGACTACGCCAAGTTGGGCGTTCCGCGTTTACACTCGCTGCGTTTCATTTAACTTTATTCCTATAATCTCTTCTTAATAGAATAATGTGTGCCATTGTTAGTCATAGACTCCGTAGTGAGGAGACTGTCGTTGATTAATTTATCGATAAATTGGAGCGGTCTGAGTTAGACGGTACACGTTTGTCATTTGTCGTTTATTTATATAAAAAATATGAATGTAATCTTTAATTTTACTAATAATCTGAAAACACGTTGCAAACGCTTCACTGCTGCAGTGGATATAAATACGATGGCTAGATAGGGACTGTTCCATTGGGTTTTAGTAGGTAGATAGGCATAGTAGAGATTAAAAATGTTATTTAAATTTTACTAAATTATGAACATCCCAATTTGACAATTTGAAGTAGATCCTTAACGCTACAAGATGTTATGTGAAAATGGTTTACGCTCATGATAACCCATGAATCATATAGGTAGTTTGGAGGAAATTAATATGTCTACAATAGATGAAACTTGGAGTCATTAAAGTATCATTGTTGAATATAATACCTACTTATTTTAAGCCTAACTCCAATGGACTGTGAACTGTTTACATCGGGTAACCTCGATACGAGTTGTAACCACGATATGAGTTGTCTATATGTATAATAGGTACGTACCTATACATAATTTAAAACCCAAGTGCAAACAGTAACACAATAGTTTAATCTAAGCATTGGCAAATTATCTGATGGAAGTTACTGACTACTTTTACAATACAATAATTAACTACAGGGATATGGTTAAGTATCAACAATAAGCTGATAACCCTCCTTTAAAATATACCTACATGCACATTAACAGTGTAACATAATTTTTTTTTTCAAATTTTAATAATAAAATCTCCATACTAAGTTGCCCACTTACGAAACCAAAATAATTACAGCAAAACATGATTATTGTAAAATTAATACGGAACGTTATTTTAAGCCTTCCGGTAATTTAGACTCGAAGTAGTTTAAGTTGAGCCGAAGCCCATTACTGATGCCATGCATTAAATATTATTAAAAACTGGCTCCTACGTAGGTACTATGTACAGGAAAAGCTTCGTGTTGGGGTTTTTTCACGCCAAAACAAATTACTTTCCATGCATTTCCGGACTTCTATTTATTTTAGGTCCCTTAATATGTTTGGCGGCGGCTTGGCTGTGTTGGCGAAATCATACCACTGTACCAATTCGGTAGCCAAGTCTCTTTCGAATTCTCCACTCAGCAACAGTAATAAAAAGAAAATAATACACTTTCATAGTAAAATAAAAATAACACGCATGCAATATGTTGATTTGGTATTACGAATTTCCTTTATTGTCGGTATCCAATCTCGAAAAGTGTTGGTAGCATACTCGAGCGTAAACATGTGTTAGGTAATATTGTTGTATCTACAATACAAGTAAGTACCCGTTTATGCAAATGATACAATGATCTAAAGATTCAAATGTTGTAAATTTTTATCAGTTAATAGTACCGACTGCCAATTTTTACATTAACATTATATTTAAACTAGTAAATCTGCCCTCACTTCGCTTCGGGGAACCAGTCCCTTCAAAAATCTCTATAAATTTTAGCAAATTATGTTATTCCGATGTCTAAGCTATATTTCTGCAAAGTGTCATCAAAATCCGTTCAGTAGTTTTTGCGTGAAAGTGTAACAAACCCACACACACACTCACATACCTACATCCTACAAACTTTCGCATTTATACTCGTAATATTAGTAGGAAGTAGGATGTTGCATTTCAAGTATTGACTAAGGAAAAGCTAAACACATAGATACAATAAATAAATAAAAAACAGTTTTATGTTAAAAACTGCTTAACAGAATAATAAAGAAAAGAAACAGTCATTAACATGCTGTGCCATTAACCCTGTGGCATCTAAATGGTTCTTATCTTTCGTAATCTTTGGCATAATTTAGTTATTTTTGTATACTAAAGTAAAGTAGCAAGTTCCCTCCAGATCAGAAATATCGAATTCGTAAATAATACATTCGAAATATTGAGTATGTTTATTTATGGGTGAGTAACGTTTTTTCTTTCTTTCTTTCTTTCTTTCTTTCTTTCTTTCTAATTAAGAGTTCTCAGACTCCTTTTATTTTCATGATTGTTTCCGAATAAATTTTATGGCAATAAATATAGTTAGAAATTGCCCTTGTCGACAAATTTTTATATTTCCATAGTGTTTATCCTACTGTAAATATTTTTTACACGAGGTAATTGGGTTAACAGATTTAATTCAATTGAAGAATAATAATTTTATAACGATAATTTTCAGTCCCTATTAACTTTTAAATCAACAAATAAGTATTAGCGCCCTAACGCACTAGCGGCGGCTAGCATTTTAATATATGCAACCGCCTGTGATTGTACGCACCTAACCGCCACCAATTTTCGACCGCGGCGGTTGAATGGAGAGATGCGGCCCGCTTCGCGGCAGGCCGCCACCTTGTTTA
>DWJQ01001459.1:0-11043 GCA_018248915.1 Hesperia meskei straton | reverse complement strand
AAAGTTCAAATTTGCTCTAGTTCAAACTGTCAACATAGGGCATTCTATTGGTTCCGATGTGTGTTTTAGGCACCCTTGTGCCGGCTTCACGCTTTTGTTCGCGGCGCGCCGTCTATACATATGTAGTTTATTGGTCTGATCTTATAGGTACCATTTTTACATACTACCGTTAATGTTAAATGTATCTAAATGTATGTATGTATTCTAAATCGCGTTGACAGAAAACTGACATGTGTGTGCCATGCAAATAAGTATAACGACGAATTATAGGTCCATAGGTGATAGTCGATCGATAGAGTACTAAAATAGCTAGGTCGAACTGTGCTTTCCTTCTCTTGTTGTTTTTGTTCGCACACTGTACGGGCTAAAATTATATTAATCGATTAAATTACATATAAAGCCATTTTTTTATCTACGCAATCTACATCTTATTCAGATTTAATTCCTAAAAATAAAAGTAAATGGAATGCAATATGCAATTATGCAAATCACATGATCTTAAATGGACTCTACAATCATTGTAATGTTGAGCTAGAGTAAATTTAATTATATTCGGTAGGTACTTATTTCATCTCTATACGCATTTATTTTCAATATAGCAACTATGTCTACTTACAAGAAATATACGCCTATTTTACTTTTTTAAAGCAGAGGCGAACCTCACACTTGACACAACAAATAAACATTTACATACACTTCCGCGTTACGCCTGACGGCTTGGGTCTCAGATGGCAGTTACAAATGTACAGTATGTACACATACAAACATGACATCACAAAAACAGAAGAACATTTATTTTAACTGTCATGTAATGGTCTGGGGATTCAAACAGGATCCCTCGCTTACCGGGAAAATGTTACATGATCCCTTAGCGAGTGCGAACTACAGTTTGAGATAGTACAGTCTACAGCTCTACAGCATCATAAGATCTTAACCCGCATAAAGTTGGGATTACTTTTAAAATGAACTCCAAAATATGAAAAATCTAATCGGCCACTGAATAACGGTCTGGCGCCCCTTTTAATTTGATTTCAGGAGCCTCCTCCAGTCTCGTGGGGAGTACGGCTGACAGGCATCGAACGCCCGCCTAAAGACGGGCAACGACTTTATAGGGCGGTTGACCTTCAGAGAACTACCCAGCTTAAGACACGGTCCCTTGGAGCCCTAATCGCGTTATATTAAAGATAACTGAAGGAAACCCGCTGAAATTAATATAATCTATTAAACTGATAGATTTCACGAATAAATAAGTGATTTATATATAGAGATTCAAAAAATTGTCTGATACATCGCGTATAATACACTCTATCTACATATATGTATGTGCACCCTCATTTACCATAAGATGTCATAGTTAGGCATCATGACTACGCCACAGTGACTACGCTCTCTCTGTAGTATTAACGTTTAATAGATACCTACTACAACTTTATGTGGCTATTTTCGCAATCGAGCAATCAATAGTTGATTGAAGAATTCATGTTAAAAACACAAAAAAACGTTCCGACTGTGTCCTACGTGCCTACTAATGCCTACTTTTTGAATGAAATATTTTTTACGTGAACTCTACAAACAACAATCCGGCCGAAATCGAGTATACTTTGTATTTGTAGCGCTAATTTACACGTGCTACAAATTACCTACGCCTCCTTGCAATCCCGATATTAACCACATTTTATTTAGCACCTTATTATTATTTATTCTTGTACCTTTAGGAGGAAAAAACACGCTAGGGGATAAACCTCCCCAGTTAGGTTTTTTTCAGAGTTAAATAAGTAAGGTATGTTCTACTCGCATTTATTTCAACCGTCTAAGTGTAATTACGCCTAAGTTCCTAGGCAGAACATGTAGTTTGGCTAATTTGAGCAGAAGGACATCTAAACAGGAAAACTTCAAGGAGACGATAAAAATAAAGTTCAGTCTATTTTGAATAAACAGAATTAAAATCATGCGTCATCTAGATACTCGTAGTATTAACACAACTTTTTTTAAATCTTGGCGTCTTTATAAAAAAACACTATCATATTTTTCATGTCACTTTTCTTGGAAATATCTTGCCCCAGTTTAATAAGTGTTAAAATGTTCTAAATCGATATATTGAAGTGCTGTCGCAAAAAACGAGTGGACATTAAAATGGTCGCCAATAACGTTTTTTATCCACCTACAATAAGCATCGATAGGTATTGACAAATCACGTCTGAGTTATCTGGCTCGATTTCAATTAAGAATCTAATGTGTAGCTAATGTCATTCTTATCTCACACGGTGGCCTCCATTGACTCCATTGGCTGGGAAGCTTTCCGCGGATTACTGAGAAACTACGCGTTTGGTGTGTGACAATACAATCAATGTGGGTATCAGGGCCGCGGCGAAATGAACTCAACGAGGTCGATGAGATGACGCGACTCAGACTGTCTCGTGGGCGCTTTCGTAGTACCTATTAAGAATAATTAACTTCAGATCCCAAGTTGGCCTTGAGCTTATTTTGAAGGCAATGTCATTATCACGCCACAAAAATGTAAATTGTCAAAAATGTTAAGTTGTATTGTCTAAGTTGCATTTAAGTTGAAATTTTATAAAAGGACTTTATTCGGTCACTTTATACAGACTCTACATAATGTAGAGCTTACTAATATCACTATTAACTATATATTACATTTATAACAGCGTAATTAACAATGTTTGTGACGTTTGGTGTTTGAACGACCCTTTAAAAATTGGTCTAATTTTGAAGTAACTATTTAATTTTGTATGTTATTTCCTGACTGCCCTTTTTATGGCGCAGTTACTAGCAAGTTTTCCTGTAATCACCTTGAAATTTTTACTTTAAATGTATGTAATTATACTCTGAACTGAACTACAAATAAGTGTCTTGTTATTTAATAATTTTTCAGACTATTTTGGTCCAAATAATATTAAAATTATTCTTAAGCTCTGTGTCACAGTCCCACAGTACAAAATTGTTGTTAATTAATTATTGCGCGGACTAATTTAAACTTGTTAAACCAAATTAATGAAACCAACTTTATCAACCTTGCCTACTACCTACTATGTACTTGAATTATTTGTCCTGAATTATTCGAAAGCCACCAAATTATGATGAATGATATCTCAAAGTCAATAGGTACACAATGTCTGGTATACTTACCTACACCTATTGTGAAATATCATCTTGCGACTTCTGAACCAATGAAACTCATTGCTGACACAAATTCATTAGGTTACTATTCATCCAAACTAATCAGCAACCAATACAGAGGTGAGTGAAAACGAAATCATCATCACGTGAGTCAGTCCGGTATAGATTCGACAAGTAAAGGGGAAAGTAAAACTTCTATTTGTTTTTCCATTACTACGACAGCGCTAGACAATACGTTCTTTGAATACCCATCTCGCAAAAAGCGCAACGTAACGTTCGGATTAAAGTCATCAGTTTTGGAATTCGATGGTCCGTGTTACGTTTGTGTTACGGATGATGAAATGAAAGTAATTCACGTTTCGCCTCGATCTCAATTATGTACAAGCTGGCATCTCGTGGCGATGTCGCGGGAGACAATGGGCGCCATACTGAATCACCGAGAGCCGATTGAATCACTCTACGGACCTTCGAGACGCCTACCGCAGCTTACGTTGTGTAACTTACTACGTGATTTAGTCCGCAGAAGACATAAAGCTTCTTGTTATGCAATATAATTACAAAAAAAAAATTACCCCCCCCGCCGTACGTTAACGTAGCATTATTTCGGTGAAAGTGATCTTAAATAAATTTTAATAGACATTGTGTCATCCCGGACACCATTGGAAACTACTTGTTGTTGAAAGTGTAAAAATTATCACTGTTAGTAGATTGAGGTTTTTGGACAGTCTCCACGGCTAGCGTACGTCGCCTGACATTGTACGTTTGGTTTTACCCAAGTACCTTCATCATTCATTTTCGTCTTTTAACGTATAAAATAAAACAACAACATAAAGAGGTGTTAAACAATTCCTTGAATTTTCAATAGCCTGCTTGTACGGACGGTTGAAGTCCAATGTTATTCGTCATGTTCGTCACCGTTAGAAAATGACGCATAATAATATATGTTAATAACTGTAAATATTGGGAAACAGGAATTCAACAAAATAATGTTTAACAAAAATGTAGGTTAAGTAGGTCAGTATTAAACACCTGTTTTTATTATCTACATATTATCTCACATAACATCCCCGTTACCCATTCTACCCCAATAGGGTTGAGAAAGCTAAATTCATAGTTTCAAGTAAATCAGTCGACATTTACTTACTTCACTTATAGAAATACTCCAAACTTTTCCTCGCACAAATTAAAAAAAATCTGTGTTAGTGCATGCCCATAATTATCTTAATGCCTAGGTACATAATGATGAGAAAACCCTGTACGTACTACGTACAATGTCATGCTTCTAGATTCCAATGAATCAGGCAATGCGAGGTGTGTTAGTCAGTCACTGTCAAAGTTTTATTGAGATTGATTTGATAGCTATACGAAATCATAATAAGTCCATTAAGATTTCATAGGTTAGGTTTTATTATCTTTCTATATTTTATTATTTATCTATTATATAATTATTATTTATATAAACAAAGCCTTTAATTCATTTGTTTACAAAAATCAAATAAAATAAGATGCACTCACTTTATCAGCTCTACGAATTTTATAAAAATAAGTTATGGACCGATATACTATGTACATTACAATTTTATATCTGTTTTCATACAATACCTACTTACAAGACTTAAATTTTAGAAGGTCACGTTTAAAAATAACGAATATTGTTTAACTTTCAAATAAGGTACAAGCGTGTCAGTTCATTAGCTCTAAGTATAACATTGACAAGCGTTTTTCATATGTAGAGTCCAATATAAACTAATCTTACAAGATTTTTATCGATTTAACGAGGTAATATGGAGTTGACACCAAAGCAACTTAACCATATTTGGAATACATATATTACTAAGTAATACATATTTATAATATACACAGGTGACCTAATAGTGTGGGTTAGGTGTAGTAGGTACATTACATAGTTATAGCTGATAGGTCCCATAAGGCAGTATACCTTCCACCTTTACTATCTTCGCCCGCCGTCACACCTTACAAAGATCATGAAAACTTGTACAACACTACTTCCGTTATCGATTGGCGTGAGAATGATCAAAACAGTCCTACCTAATCATACCTAGTTTATGAAAGTAATATCTATAGCAGTGTTACTTCACTAATAATCAATTTAACCTACGATAACACTTCATAACTTCTTAGATAAGCATTTTTAATTCGTTTTCAATAAACTGTGCATGTTTTCTTTATTCACAGCTTTCATGGGGTAAAATCTAGAAGCATCTAAATTCTAACTTGCATTTGTGCCATTGCGAAGGCCATAAAGTCGTGAAAAATGGTTTTATGGAGCACTAATATGTCGGGTAGAGGCATTAAGATGCGTCGGGTCGGGCAAGCTGAACAGCAGCCAACGGCGTGGGGGAAAATCAATACTAGCTGGCAACCGCGGCACTGCGCCGCCCGCACCCACCGCCGCCGGAGCCGCACGCCGCAAGCCGCAAGCCGCTGCGGCCGTATTCACGTACGAGATACGACCAATTTAATGCTCTTCATCTGATCGACAAATGCAGCGGCTTTACGTACTACTACTCGTACTTCTGCACTTAATTGTTTTACATTAACTACATTTTTTTAAATTTTGGGTATTTTATCTAAAAAGTTTGAATTCTATTCATCGTAGAATAATTTGAGATGTAACCTTTACCTATTAGGTACCTATAAAAACAGCAGATTCGACGTCCAGAAAAGCGAGCGTTTCTACAGTAATGTAGAGCTCAGGTATCGCTCTTATTGATGAGCAGCCTAACTGTTCGGTTCAGCACATGGGGACAAAGATCTGAAATAAGACTTAGCTAAGGATACCTACTATAAAATAAGTGTGATAATGTTCATTTTCTATTGAGAAAGAGTGCAGTAACCGCTGGATAAAATATCCTAATTACACATTAGTTTCTTTTACCTCTTATACAATGCACATTAACAATAATGGTACGTAAATTTAGGTCTAGGATAAAAGGGCTTACTTGTAGGTAACTCAATGGAATTTATGAAGTTATATAAAAATTGACTGCCATTTTACTTAGTAAAGTACAAAGAGGGTTATTAAGGTCAAATGAAAGGGTGGCATTCTGCGAAATTACAAATATGGATTTTGCATAGTACGAAGAAAAGGAGGTATTGTTTATTTGAGGCTTATTTTGAAATAGGTGCTTTAAAAACTGTTTCAACAGTTTAATATTTCTTAATTACTCAATTACTTCTGCGAGTTATGGCTAAATTCGGCCAGTGCCTCCTTGATAAGTTTCAATTAGGGACTTTTTAAAATTGATGAGCAAATTTAAAACACGATTGTATAAAAACACAAACAGTAGACTTACCGACAGCGAGGACACCACTTCATCGGGATAAATAAAGGAGAAAAAACAGAACAGATAAACAAAAGACCCCGAACAATATAGAAAAGCCTCGGACGACAGCCACACCCTCCTCTCGATAGTTCCATGTTAGGTACTTATACCTACCGGTAATATTGAAGTAGGTAAGTGTGCATTTCTAAATAAATCAGGTAAGTACTTTTTAAGTGCTATGAGATTTCTTATTCACCAAAATTTTTTTTTAGGTAGGTAAAAGTGTTTAATTTAAAGTATTTGAAAACTTTTAGGTACTCATTTTTCTTTTTTATAAAATGGTAAAAGTGTAAAAAATAAGTTCTCAATTCAAATATTTGCTTTATTTTTGTCACGTATTTGTGTTTTATGAATAAATCGTAAACTAATGTTAAATTAGGTAACTTTAATACTTTTTGCGAACTAGCGGAATAATTAACTCAATATTACGAACTAAGTATAGAGTTGCTCTAGAAAAAACTATACTAATAGGTACCTATGTGAAACCTACTTATTAGTGGTTTCTGTCGTCTTGCTAGGAATTTACCTCATTAGTCTTAGATAACAATAAAACCTATTAAGTAAGAACTCAGACTGATGTGCGAGCATAACAAAAACCCATTAGTATTTTTAGAACACACTAGCAGTTGTCGTTGTTATGCGTTTATGTCGAACTGTTTAAGAAGTGTTTTTTTTTTTATTTTAAACTGTTTTGCTATATTGAAATAATGTTAAATGATTTTATAAACAGGATACGATTTAAAGGTCCCTAATAAATTCAAAAAGTAAAGGGATTATTATAGGTAAGTTATTTTTAGCTATTTTTAATTACCTAATTTATTTGTATATCAAAATTGTATTAACATTCCCAAAAAACATCCCTGAAAAATTTATACAAATATGTAATGAATAAACGAGCTTAGCGCCCGCCCGCCCAACGGCTAAGATTTACTCACGGGAAAATGCGCGGGCGTGCCGGCTTGTAGCGCGAAAAGCAGGCCTACAACCATAGTTTGGACTGAAAGCGCCATAACTTCTCCTTACATCTCACTACACCGTCTTCGTTTTAAAAACTTTTTGCACCTCGGACCGTATATAAACGCGGAAATGATGCAGGTGCTTTGAATATCGGAAATGCGTTCAATGCACTATGCACCGCAAGCGCACAAACAGACACTGTAACCGCGATTAGAACGCGTACACTCATGCCGCGCCGGCTACCGAATAACCATTGCGTGCCCCCAGAGTACCACCTTTCGCACCTCCGAGAGAAAGTCGAAGGAAAGTGCAGATTTTGGCTGTCAAGACACCGCCCACACGCGTCCCCGTAGGAGCATTGTCGCGAGTCATCCATCACACCAACCGCCGGCGGCCGTCAGCTGCCACTAATCAAAACAAATGAACAATATCGTCTTGCGGTTCCGCTCGACCGCATGCCCCAACCGCTGCTGAAGCGCAAATAATAGGCTATGCGTAAGCATACAACACAATTTTATTTAGCACTCGTTACGAATTAATTGATGTTGAAGTCACTGCTTTCTTCATAGCCGGTAACGCGTTGGTGACGTTGGTATTGGGGATAACTAGCGGTTTCATACCATCAAGCCGCGCACTGGTTTGACTGCCCCTAACCAAAAATAATGTTGAAATAAAACATGTTTTTGTCATTACCTGAACATCCTAATTCTATTCTGGTGATGGCAAGCGGCGTGCAAACATTACGGACATCGCGCGTTTAACACTAATATTCTGCTCTATTGGAGCATTGTGGCTGGCGGTTCCTTCGTTTCTTGTGGTGAAAAACTACATTTATACTAACTTGCTTTGTTTACTAATTCCAAAGTTTATTCTGGTTGTTCTCAGAATTTTCTCGGTAAGACCGGAAAAAACTTATTAATTTGTAAATAAATAGGCATACCTACAATAGAAAACGGAAAATCGTAATCAATTTATATCGGATCATTTATCACAAAAGTTAAGGTGGTTTACATTGTAAACGCGCATTAAAGCCAAATCGAGCGCATATTTTGAATATTTCTTTATCCGCGACACATCTGGAAATAATTTCTGTGTCATCTACCTACTAAAGTAAGTTAATGCAACCACAATCGGAAGTTCATTGTACGACAGCTAATGTGAAATTTTCTAAAGGGCTTCAGTGTTTCTAAGGCCACGTTTATGTACCTAGCCCCTTTGTCCTTTGTTATCAAAAGTTAACGGACGTTACGATCTCGACCACATAATTATCAGGGAGCATAAAAGCACCTCACAGACTGGTACATTGATCGAACATAACATTTCGCCCTGGAGTAGAATAAAAGAACTGAAACAAAGCTCTGAAAGCTTCGATGACTCCAAGAGACATTGCCCTTTATTGAACCGGTAATTTGTAGACTTTATTAATGCTCAATTGCTCAAATAACAAACCTTAGCAGTGGTCGTGTTAATGTTATTTTACACCACGTAGGTACTTAAATGTTGCATATCTTATCAAATTTCGAGCAATAGTGGATAAAGGTAAAGAAACGCAAAAGACCCGCATTGGCAACATTAATCTGCCTTGTTAGAACTTTAGCTAAAGTGTGTGGATATAGAAATATTGTTTCAAGCGTTATTTTAGTTAGGTATATCAACAAAAACCATGAAAGAAGCAGTCCAATTCTCATCGTAACCCATTATCCCCCTGTTAGGCCCGAGTCTCCTCTCACAGTGGGAAGATCAGGTACGATCTACCATGCAATAGATTGATACAGTAATATTCTGTCGCGCACATTAAAACTTTTGTAGTTTTAAAACTGGAGCGTGAACCGTTATAATTTTTAATGAGCAAGTAAAGTAATCATCTCAACCCATCATGGCCCACTATTGACCACGGGTCTCTTCTTAGAATGAGGACGTTAAGGCCAAAGTCAACCACGCTGGCCAAATGCGGATTGGCGGACTTCACACACACTTGAGTTTCACGAACTCTCCGGCATGCAGGTTCCCTCACGATATTTTCCTTCACCGTGTGTAGCAAGTGACATTTAAATACTTAAAACGCACCATGAAGCAAAAACGCACATAACTCCGAGAAGTCAGAGGTGATTCGAACCCAGACCCCCCGAATAAGAGGCCGAATTCTTAACCATTGGGCTATCACCGCTAGCAAGCAATATGTAAATGTAGGTCTAAGTTGAATTTTTATACGTTAGCTTAGCTTGTACAGTGTACTATGTCAGTAAGTACTTTAGCGTACATGTCATAATTATGTGAGCAATGTGTTCGCTTACGTTAGTAAATTATTATCATGAAAATGCTATAGAATATAAATTATGCGCTGTGCGCATAGAAAAGATTTCAATATTACTTCAAGTTAAATAAGAATACTTACTAACGTAAGTTAAATTAAATTTCATGAAAATAGCTTTGGGTTAACTAGCTTAAAATACCTAATGTAATGAGGTCACGCCTGCTAAACATTTATTAAGCAGGTAATGTGGACGTGAGTATAAACTAAAACGACAAATAAGGGAAATACGTACAGCGCTACAAATGTAGGTACGTTACATCTGCGCGGTTCATCAGCGCGGGTCTATTTCACTATAAAACGGTATGCGGTTTGTTATTTATCTATTTATTCTTAATAATACACCAACAGTAATATATACAAATATTCATACTTAGGTTCTACATCATATTTATAATAGGCAGGTATGTACATATGCCAATTAAAGGCGTGACTAAAATTTATTTAAGTACGTTTATTACGGACTATAATTTTAAGGTTAATATGGAAATATCTTAACATAGTATGTACCTACTTAATTAAAATTCTGTATTTCTGGTAGTCAATCAACCTAAAATGAGTCAAAATTAACGTTTATTCCCACTTGTCCTGTCAACAGGACTACTCAACAGGACAAGTGGGAATAAACGAAAATTAATGATGGTGATTATAAACACGTTAAATAAATAAATATGATTAAAAACGTAATACCCTACCAGTTCTTACGTATTTCCCCTAGTGATGAGATAATTCTAACGGGACCATCGTGTCCTTCTGTGACGGTAACGCGTTGGTGAAGTCCTGGTCCATGGTCTTTTAAGCGATTTTTAAGCGGACTACAGAAATTCGATGGCTTTCTGAATAAGAAAATAACTACAAACATGCCTAATTCAACGTTTTGGAAAAACAATTGCTAAGGCAGTAAGGAATTTAAAAAATGAAGGGTTTGTTGGAAAGTTCCCTAATCCATCCATCCGCTTCGCCCATGACAACTGTGAGTATGTGATGATCAGAAAAAGATTACTTTGGGACTAGAGTGGCTAGTCCATTCGTCCATCGCCTCTAAAAGTAACCGGATTCACACTTTACTAACCGAGAAACAATAATTGGTGTTAAATTAACAAACAAGGTACTACACGGTAAAATTGATACAAGATATAGCAGCGGTCAGTGATTCTATCCCGGGTGAACTCTATCGGCTCCACCATCTATGAAACATTTTTAAAAAGTCAAACGATACACAGTACCACCGCCCGCCAAGGTACTCAGTACCATTCCTACCGTCATAATAATTATTTTTAAGAGCAATTG
>DWJQ01001458.1:0-11044 GCA_018248915.1 Hesperia meskei straton | reverse complement strand
CTAGTGCAATGGGACTACGGGGAATTAAAATTACCCGTGGTCCCGTCAACGGGACAAACCAACGGGACCACGGGTAACACCCGGTAATATTCAGTCTCCCAATTAGCTGGACATAGCCCCATTGACAGAGATAGCCCGATACACATGAACTGATGACACTCACTTTTGTAACCAATGACAAATGTACGCCAGACGTTTTTAAACTTGTTTAGTTTTTACTGCTCACTTTGAGGGTCAATTTTTTCATCACCCCCAATTTTTTTAACTGCATCAATAACAACACTAAACCACTGTTTTGGACCCTTATAAACCAGCGCCACAAGGGGGGTTATCACCCACTTCGAAAAATACTTCTCTACCCCAACCACTCTACAACTCCGCACTCACCTATACTTCTCCTCGAGATGGCCCTTGCAGAGCAGCACGAGGCCGACCTTGAAGCTGAGCACGCGGATCTGGCCGGTGCGCTGGCTGTCGTACACGTTTAGCAGCCAGTTGATGGACAGGTCCAGGCACAGCGGCACGTTCACCAGGCTCGGGTTCTCCGCTGCTATCACCTGGGTTGAAGGTTTGGGTTCGGTTTTGATGGGCCAAGCTATTTGGCTGGAATTATTTCTTGTGTAAGAAAAATAAGGTGTGATGAAGTTTGCACAGCGTCTACCGTCTTTTCAAAATA
Organism: Hesperia meskei straton; assembly: GCA_018248915.1. NCBI lineage: Eukaryota > Metazoa > Arthropoda > Insecta > Lepidoptera > Hesperiidae > Hesperia > Hesperia meskei. Next base: position 10,368 of record DWJQ01001458.1, on the reverse strand, counting down.
TACAGTTTGATACTGACGTTTGTAGCAGTTTGCGGAATGGTACCTCAAAGATTTTCACATGCGACAGAGACGCGACAAAATTGGACAGACACTAATATTGTGACGTTTGTCGGTGTGATGTTGGGGTACGATCACGTTATACAATAGCGCAGCCTTAAAATTTCGTAGAGACACTTCGCACTTGCATCATTCCATCGCATCGCTATCCTAACGGACATTTAGATTGTTTAACCAACTGACCTCATAGAGCGAGGTGAGCACGGTGATCATGTCGGGGATGTCGATGAGGCGGTCGTTCTGCGCGCGCAGCCCGTGTGAGTCGAACGCCTCCAGCGCCGCCGGCAGCTGTAGCATGTGCACTGGGGACAGGATACGTTGTTGTATTACATACGAAAAATACGTACGCACCTTGTTAGTAAGTAGTCTCCTTGCCTGAGGATGTCAGTACTGTTAACCGGAACAATGGATAACGCGCAACACGATAACTAGAACACTAGCTAAAGGATGACAACTCTTTTCCCGCGCTTTTAGTCGAAAGAAAAAGTTGGGCTTAATATTAAAGCGTTACAATATTTTGTACTAATGGGATAATTCAAAACCTCAGCCTAGAAAGAAGAGGGTAAAAGCAGATTATATTTTACTTATTTTTGACACGTATACCTAAATAAATACCTTTCAAATAGTCTGATTTGCTTGCAAATATGCACAGAGGTCAAGGGCTGATGACAGCGCAATTTTATGATAAGCAAGCAAGTGTCCAGAGGGTTGGACTTCTGAACCGGTTCTCCGTAATGTTCTTATGGATGTGTGAAGTTCGCCAACCCGTACAATGTCCAATGGTTGATTATGGAAAACTAAGCAAGTTCCAAACGCGAATCATCTTCCTCGACACAAGATCCTAAGCTGATACTCACTGCACAGAGCCTTCTGCACGGTGCGCAGCTTGAGCGCGGTGCGGTAGGCGGAGAAGCGCACCTCGTTGAGGTCTGCCAGCGAGTTCATCAGCTCGATCATCTTCGGGTGGTCCCAGTGCGTCGTCTCTAGCTCGTGGCTGTACAAACATTCGGCTTTATTACACGTTCATAATTACAACTACAAGTTTCGACTTCTTTTTTTATAATTGCTGGCAATATATGAAGTCATTCATTGCAATACTTTAAAATTAAAATTGAATAGGTACATTGTTGATCGATATCATCACAAATTGCTTACAGTGTAACAAGCAAAATTGTGTCAGAGTACAGAAACAGGTGAAAAACAACAGTTATATAACGCTAGAGGCTCAAGGGAAAAAACAACGAAAGCCTCATGTGTATAGAACACAAAGGAATAATGATACCTTGCAGAGTTTAAATGTTGGAACTTGGTGAAAATGGCACCAAAATGTTACCACTAAGGTGAGATTTTGGGATATATTGTGAACCTACTTGATATAATAGGGCACGTTGGCAGGCGTGACGGCGCGCTCCCAGGGCGGGCGCACGGAGCCGGCGAGGAAGCCCTGCGCGGCGCCCGCGCCCCCGTCTCGCGCCACGCCCGCCAGCTGCCGCGCGCGCTCCTCGCCGCCCGCGCTCAGACCCGTCACCCTGGAAACATGATGAGCGGTACAGTCGGATAAAGACAAGATAATGAGTTAAATGAGGTGATGCTCTATCATAATTTACTTCATTGGTGAAACTGACGGAGTGGTATGTGGACCGCACGTGGACCGTGCGCAATTTTTGTGCAACAGATAGCTGACTATAGCTAGCTGCGGCCCTAAGGTATAAAGGGTCCTTGACCAGAAAAATGTGACGGCCGCTGGTGTGAAAGATATATATAGTCTAGGGCCTATACTATAGGCAATAGTATCCCTGCAGATAAGAGACTGGAGGTAAAGGATTGGTGATACCTTTGGAGTTACTGATTTGCTATTGAGATTACGTTGACCATTTACATGTACTGGCAGGTTGCTCATCTTCTCGTGTGTAGGCCATTATCATAAAAAGAATTCGATTCACACCTTAAACCCATAAAACACAAACACAAACCTCGTATTAAGGTCCTCGAGTCTCGCAAGGAGATGTTCGGGTAGCTGCACATTGTCGCGGGCCATGGCCTGCGCCTGACCTCGCAGCTCATCCACCAGGCGCCGCAGCGGGGGCAGTTGCGCGCGCGCCCGCGACACGGCGTCGAGCTGCGCGCGCGCATCGCGGGCGTCGCCCGGCGCGCGCCACGACGCACGCGCCGCCTCCGCTGTCTGCACGCGCGACGCTAGCTCGTCGAGGGAGGTCGTGAAGGTGCGCACGCGCTGAAAAATGTAGCTTCGATGAGTATTTATTGCTTCAGGTGATTTCAAATGGGCATGATTATGATAGACCTGAACCGAGAAGGGTATCACCCAAAATTGACAAAATGTTGCTCAATATTTTAAAGTTATCTAAGTCCAAAAAGTTTCTAGATATATCTTCAGATAATAACATTCTGTATATTTGTTTTGGAGATCAGATTTTGTGGCCCTCAACCCAACAAATAAAAATCCTTGTGACTTACTCCTATAACAAAACTTGACCCTTAAGGCCGTCGTTACGAGGAAGCTGTATCAAAACCTGACTCTCCCTAACCTTGCGTTGACAACAATACTCCACAGCATCATCTCTCACCTGACCTTCCCAGGGCACGTGTCAGATCCAAACCTGACTGTACCTTGGCAACGATACTGGTCTAGGCTCTCCGCCCGGCAGTGACCTTGCCTTGTCTGAGACTGCCTTGAAGACGCGGGTAGCGTTACCTAGGCTGAGTCTAGACAATGCAGGCGTAAGGATAACAGGATGTTGTGAAACCGGAATGCCGCGTAACGGGTGGGTTTACCGGTTCGAGGTTAAGGAGTTGGCGGAACATTTCGACATGATTTTTCAAATTGTTAATACTGTTCCTGGATTGCACTATTTAATCTCTATTTAATTTATTGTATCTCAAGGTAAAAGACCGAAAAGAAATGTTTAGTGCGATCAGACCAAGCCAATGCCTGTACGAAGTGCCCGATGAGATTTATTGTTTGTATCTTGTAAGAAGATTTTGAATTTATTACAGCAGAAAGATGAAATTTCCTAAATAACATAATGAATTTTAATGAACCGGAGAATCTCTGCAGGGTATAGGAGTTACAAGAGGTGCAAGAGTTACAAGAGTGGACCGCCTCACGCTGGTCAATATATGAGTTTCAGTCAAAAATAAGAACAACAAGTATTTTGATCTGACCGATCGCACATAAAATTGTTCTAAGTGTGATGTTGTCTAGTCTGCTATTCCTCATTCGGTCAGCGTTGCGGTTAATGGTTTGTCTTCATCACATTGTGAGACGAAATTCCAAATCAGCAACAGAACAATGATGAGTAGCGAAGAGAAGTCAGATATAATCAGAATAGTCCACATTGGCAAAGATAGCCTAAAATATTTACGCTCTCTTCCTGTGACCGTAATATTAATTTTCCAGTCCTATAACATAAAGTAAAATAAAAACAATACTATAGCTACAAAAATGATTAATCACCAATAAAGGTTTTAATTACAACGATAAATTAAGCTGTTCAACAAATCACGGTAACAGCTGCTCTCTATTCCGGGCACGGCACCAGCCCATGGGAGTGCATATCACGTACTACTTAAGCGGTAATCGACACATGCTTGGCGTCCCTCTGAACAATACCCAGACCCAATAAATATTTACTAGGTACGCTCGTTCTTTTAAAGTTTTTTTATTGATTTAACATAGCAGCAAGTGTGCAGCATAATCTTTCGCTATCGCCCGTAGTACAAGACTCGCTAAAGGCGTTATTAAGTTTTTTTATTGATTTAAACATAGCAGCAAGTGTGTAGCATTATCTTTCGCTATCGCCCGTAGTACAAGATTCGCTAAGGGCGTTATTAAGACCCGAGGTAGAAGATGAGTGGATGGAAACTGATAGCTTCAGGTAACTGCAAGTCATTTGAAGAATTAAAAATATATTTCGCATTATGTACAAAGCATTTATGATTTTTGACGCTTTAAACACTATCCTAATGACACACCTATATTCTTTCGTCAGCCCGTGTAGTTACCGAATTCTACAGCATATTTCGGATTAATTCAATGTCCATTTTGTCGTGATTGTAGTTGGTTAGTATCAGATTTCGGACGTACATCAGCCTAGTTATGAACTGTCACAGCGTCTTACGATTGCCAAGTGATTTTCGCACACAGAATTGGAACTAAGCTGAAATAACTTCGCATCTACTTTCGAACATGCATATACCACTGAGCGATATTAAACCTAGTTCAGTGGTCAGTATAAAACTACATTGTAGAAAATCCCATTTTTAAGCTTAATAATTCGGGGACAAACCAACACTCTTTCGGATTGAACTTTTTTTAACTTGTTGTGTTTCCAACCACAGTAAAATTTACTCATTAAAGAAATGCAAAAGCAAAGAGTGGTAGCAGTAATAGAGATACAGCGGAGAATAAATAAAAAATGAAAGAACAAGAAAGACCACTTGGCAAGTACGTCAAACTCCACTAACTACCCGCACGACCAAACTGCGCGTCTATTTTGCTACATCCATTTGGTAAGTAAGTACAAACTGTAGATCTAACCTACATAGAACAATTACGATTAGAGTTCGTGAACTTTATTAGCGTAGGACCAGCCTTGCATTCCTAGCAGTCTAGTACAAGGTTAGAAGTAAAATCACAACATTAGAGCACTGCAGCTTTAACAGCATTTGATTTATGATTGATAGGCATATTTCATACACTTTACTCGATAATATATTTTTCATTCTTGATTTTAAGAATTAATAAACTCTACATACAACACTCATAATACACAAACATCACATACAACACTAGTAATCCATGTAGTGGGTGTTTAAAAATAACTGACACGCACACAAAATTATAGCTGAAATTTTAATCGCAACTACCGTAAACTAGCGTAAAAATATTTAAGAAAATTTTTGCAATCCTCAATAGACTATATACAAATTCTCGGATATATAATGAGAATCACTTCTAGAAATTCTATGGCGAAGTCAATTTCTTTTGAATTCAAAGGTAGGACCACGTAGGACGGTCGTGACGTGTAACAAGTACGCAGAGCAGCTACTCTTATTTACAAGCAATAAGGGCTATTTTCGAAAGATAATAATACCTTAAGCTAAATAAATTTCCCAGGAGTCGCCACGAATTCCATCGTTCTCCCGGGATGGGAAAACATTGTTTCGGGAAATAGGAATTTCAACGAATTGATTTATTGGTGACAGTGCAAAATTCTTAACGTGCCTTTTTTTTCTAATAATTTATACATAAACAGGGAAAACGAAAACGTACCTACAAAATCTTAAAATTAGATTTGACGCGCAATGGTTACAATTACAGACTGCCATTCGAGGAGGTTTGGATTCGATTCTCAGTGAGGCGGAAATTTGAATGATGACTTTCATTTTTTGTGCACTATCTGAGTTTGTTTCTGTTTTTGTGTCTTGTCCATGTTATCCACGACACAGGGAATCTTATTGTGGTGTAAATTGTTATGAGCTATCACTGTGTTTTCTTTTCATAAGACGATGAAGACTTGATTTATTCACAGCAATTGAAAGGACATCCTTTCTCCATCCTCGTCAGTAAATGATTCAATGTCTCTTCTGATACACCTATTTTGTAATTTCAATAGGGTAGTTGTGCTGTAGTTGATAATATTTTAAAGTTTTGGGTTAGAGAGTAATAACGATTTAGTCTATTTTCATTCCTGTCCAATCTAACTATTGAAAACTTTCTCGTTCCCGCCTAATCCCGTTCCTCTTTTAATGGATACGTACCAGTCAATTGTAAAATATTTATTAAAGTAATGGAATTCAAGTTAAGACTTTTAGGACCCCTGTCATCCCTGTCACATTTTTTAGCCTCCTTCCACCCTTTGATAAAGTAATTACGAATAACCCGAGGTACACAAGAACTTGAATGGACAATTCGATCTAAAAATAAAAACCTTACATCACAAATAAATAAAAGTCTGATAAAATTGATATGTCCTGAAAGCTGTATCAAGTTAATTGAATGATTGTCCTTGTGTTGAGGAAACGGCGACAACAGAGGTCCGTCGTCCCTCTTAATAAAATCATTAATGAAAACAGACAACTTAATGAAAAGGGGCCGAACGGCAACCTGTTATTTTGCTGTTGATGTGTATGACCACTTGTAGACTCTAGTAGACCACATGAGAAAGGTTTTGCTCGGAAAGTGACAAATCGATACATACATAATAGATTTGTAACCGATTGCTGCTTTTGCATGGAAGATAATTATATAAAAAAAATACTTTGCATGGGGGTTTTATTCTCGCTATAGTAATGTCTAGTGTTTGTATGCTAAGCTACAACCCACTACTAGCTAATCTCAAAAACGGCTTATCCTAATTCAGTGCGGTTTGTTCGAAAAGAAAATGCGATTTGGATATCTAGATCAGGAGCTTTGCCCTCCCTGGATTAGGAGTTGCTTTACAAATTGGCTCGGGAGCTTTCATTAAAAACCTGAGGCATTCGTTAATTCCAAAAATTTTAAACATAAGTAATTGAGGGACCACCTTAAATATCCAAAGCAATCTCTAAAGGATCCGCGATCCGGAAACTTAAAACCTTTTTATTAGCTCCTCTTATTTTAACACGCGAAGTAGTACATTATTAGTAGTATTCCACAAGTACCTACCTTCTACGCGAGCTCTCCAACGAGAAACATTTCACTAATTTATTATCCTTTTACTTTGCTCTAATAAAATTTTCAACCCATTCCCCGAACCATAAAATGTGTCAATAAATCAGAGCAGTCATTTAGTACCACCGAAATAATTTAACAGCATTTTCTGGCTATTCACGGAAACTATTACCAACTTAGTTCATGTTGTGATACTTTTTAGGCCCGACTCCAACGAAGGATTAAGTCGGTTGCAACTTTACGGTCGGTTTTGGAAACTTTGTTACATTCGATAGGGTACGTCAAGTTGGCTTTTTCGCCTAAACCTATTAAACTATCGTGTAATAATTGGGTATTGTATATTTTTTTTTCTGTAAATACCCCCTGTATTTACGTGCCAAAGAGGGTGGAAGGTTTTGCTTACATTCAACACGTTAAAGAAGCTGTAAAGATTCAAATAGTACCTAATATACGGAAGAAATAAAATTCGCAATTCAGACCACTGATGGTTGGCAAATATTTCGACAGTTTACTTGAAATCCGTCGCTTGCATAGTGCCTTAGAAATGTGTTATTTTTAGTTAGTGCAGTGATCCACGAGAGAGATAGCAGACCACACAGCTCGCTACATCTTGTAAGTCACGAAACGGGTCATAGAAACTTGTCGGAATGAATAATTCCCCGATAAACACCGCTGTTAAAGAATCGGATCGGCTTAATGCAGGAAACCGTTAGTACCGCGAGCAGCTACATGGTGTTATTGCATATTTGCTGTGTTACATTAGATACATCTCACTCATATTGCGTCCATTACACTCAATATTTGAACAAGTAGATTGTCTTCAAACAAAGGTATCACCATGGCTTGTTAGTGTGCACGCTACCGTCCCTTCATGTAGGTACATACATCTGCAGCTTTGTACGCACACAATGGTTTTCGTTGGAGGGCTGAGGACGATATTGTTAGTTTGTGCGCGTTCCATGGTAGCACAATATGTCATACATACAATCAAGCCTCAGTGTGCAAAATCGTTAAAAGTACACATGCTTGTATTTGTGGACACAGTCATATTATGTACAATATATTTCGTACATAAATAAAATCCCTAAATCCAACACTTCGTGGTAAAATACACAGCGAACCTCACAATAGCTAACACGTTAACTTTTAGCTCAAGTTTCAAGCAAAAATAACTCTGATTAAAAATAGAAGTCAAGTTTACGATTCAAGAGACCAACAATACGCCGCGGGAAAGTTTACACACCGGACTACTTCGGAGAAGTTCTTAATCATTGTCGAAGTAGATATCGGAGAAGCCACGAAACATCTTCGAGAAACTTTGCCAGGTACTGTTAGTAGTAAAAGAAGTAATATTTAATCGTCTACCTGATGTCTAGGTCGTATTGTCATGACCATTGGACTTTGTTTGAATGTGTCTGAGCTATCGTGAATCTTTGATTTCGTTGGTTTTCTTGATGCCATGGTCATTAGGCGCCAATGTCCGTCGATAGATGACTTGACACATAGGTTACACATAGGCTTGGTATTTATTAAAATGGAAATAAGCGGCGATTCTCTCAGAAAGCTCTCTCAAAACTATTTGATGGAAATTGTCAGGGTCGCCATAAGCCGGCGTGCAAGGCGTTGGAAGCGGGCGGTACGTCCGGTAGTAAAACAATGAAAGTAAAAAGTCCGATAATAAAAGTAAAAAGATGTCAGCTTAATAGTTCAACTGACGTCGGGGTATTGGATGTGGGCGCTCATGCATCTAGTAGCGGCGCTGAAGATCTTCCCGATATTTACCATAGTGAGATGCCTGGAGATTCTCTCGAAGATCTCTCATGGATTTAGCTTGTTCGGCAACCTTCAATCAGGAATATCTCACCATCTAGTAGAGGGCCTCTACCTTCTCTGGCCACTTACAGCCTTCATTGTCATTCTTCATTCAGATTGACGTCACACCTAAATACAGGTTTAATCACTTTCACCGCTGAGCCTCGGTAATATTATGCTGAGCCCCGCTGCCTGTATCCTTAAGCACAGTGTAATTAATTTGCGTTCAGTTGAGTCACAGCTTGATAGCCCGGGTTTTGATTCAGTAGAGCAGGATCACACGACAAGCGGTTAAACTTTACTTGTGAAGATTGTTATGGCACATAGTTACCTTGCCAGTCAACTCGATGAGTCTTGGGTTTGATTCCCGAGGAAGTTTTGTTTTGAATGATGTGGTTAAATTTATGGTTTTGGTCTGCCTGTGGGTTGGATTCCTTGGATCCCAATGATGCTACAGGGCACTCAGTCCAGATGCACACGTTATGAACAGATTCCGTAGATTTCAGATAAAAAAACTCTGTCGCCTAGTCGGTAGTATCTCTGCCTAGCAGGTCCAGAGTTCATTTTCCATTCAGGGTAGTTTACTTGTTTTAGTATTGGGCGAAAATAAATTCTCCTTATTGTGTATGATACATTAAAGTATAAGTTACTAGTACTTCTGCTTTTCAAATAACTGCCATGTATAGATAAGTTCAGTTCCAGTTTCTTGTGTTATATGGAATAGATTATTATCACAGTATTCTGTATATTACCATACAGAACCCCGGCTGGGGCCGCGATATGGAGTCGATAAATCACGTCGAGTTGCACGTTGCACAACGTCACCGCCACGTGCAATTGTTAACATTTCGCAACGTGCAACAATGTAGTTCACGGTGACAAGCTTCATCGATTATTTTGAGGGTTTTATTTCAATTTTCCCGAGTCCGAGTTAAACCGAGTCAAGTATAGTGGGCTCGGTCAGGAGATGGCTGGTAGAGGTAGAGGTAGTGATAAAACATCTTAGCTTCCTACTTAGCTGTGGAGTAGGCTAATCTAAATAAGAATGTTATTTAATATTTTTAATTTCAAGTAGTATAAAGTATTCATTCCCAGGATTAATTTTCAGAGTTTTTATATTTAAACCTATAATTATGTACACAAGGCTTATTATTACATAACAATCGTAGGTAGCTATTATAATTTGTTATTATGAAAACTTTTGTGTAGAACAAGTATAAATTGTCCCTTTATAAAACAGGTAAAGATTTTAATCGGCCATATGTCCAAAAAAACATAACTAGGTAGCCTTCTATTCCTTATTTAATAACATTACAACATAAGATTTTGTATTAAAATAAACGATATAGTGTCAAGTTTCGCAAATGCGATGTCCATCACTTCGAAACAAGTATTATAATTAAGTTTTACTAACTAGGGGAGATAGTACCAAGTCCAAGGCCACGAACCAAGCCAGAGAAGCCAGTTAGGCCTTACATACCCCGTGGTTTTTATCAGATATTCAGATCGTGACTCTGAACTACACTGACGCTATTATAAATTTATCACAAACTGGGTGTATTCGGTGACTTCACTTGTGAGGGAGTTTCGCCCCGACACTTAATAATTAGAGGTGATAATATAAAGTGGATCTCGTACTTCATTGCGCGTACGAAACTTTAGTGAGGGTCCTTATGCTCTTTTATAGATTTAAGGTAGCAAACGAGCAAGCATCACAACTCTTCCGCTGTCCCTCATGACAGTTGTGACCGACACAAATTAAGACTCAAATTGGGAATCAGACTAGAGGTAGAGATTACGAATAAGTATATGTATATCGACCCGAA
>DWJQ01001457.1:0-11044 GCA_018248915.1 Hesperia meskei straton | reverse complement strand
GAAAGAAAGAGAAAAATGCCTCTGCGTCAAATACTTCACCATAGAAGCAGACAAACTCAGACCGGTTTGAGCTATTTCTTTAATGATAAAAAATTGCACAAAAGTTGACGTGAAAAAAGCGGCACTCAAATATATAAAGTTTCAAACGCTGCTAGGCATGTTATTCGAGAACTAAAAGGAAGCTTATGCGACAGAGTGGGACAGTTTACAAAAAATACTTCAATCGGGCGAGAAGAAACTCAATACTCCAGTGCAATGTGGATTAAATTTTGTCTACGGACTCAATCGGCAGCTGTTGCCAGAAATTTTGCCAACTATTGATGGATAAATGTTCTTGAAAACGCATCACACGTTTGTTAAATTAAACAAGCAAGACACTGTTAAGATAAAACAACTTAAACGTGAACAATATAATATGTAAGTGCTATAATATGAAGTTTTAGGTAATGACTAAATAACCGAGCACTTACGGTAAGGTTGAACTTTTTCCATACGTGGACGTCATTGAATTTTACTATTTTGAATATACTGACGTAACAGTATTGATAAAAAACAGAAAACAGAAAATGTCATCATTTAAAAAAACGAATAAGTAACAAATTATAACGAGAAAATTGGTCTATAAATTTTATTACACCCAAAATGATGGACGAATGCGACGTTTCATGTTTATCTAAGACACTTTTACGAATACCAAATTTTATGGTGGTCATAACATCGGTTTTCAATAAAATCTTGGTGTCATACTCGTACACAGGAAAAACAAAACAGGAGTTTAGTAGGTACTAGCACATAAGTCTAATAAAAGTAAAAAACGATTTATGCGCGCTGTAAGTCGACTAAAATTGAAATTTACCTCACTTTTACGATAGGCCGCGAAAGATAAATTACCATCTTAGAACAAATAAAATTACGGCTTTTATATTGGAAAGTTGAGTAACTCGAAATCATAATGTAGATTAATTTTCGTTATCTCTCTTCAGGACACATTAAGTAAAGGTACTACTCAAGGCTATCTCTAAATTAAATAAATATTTGTAGCGTCTAAGATAAAGCCAGTCCTTTGAGTAGTACTTAGCTTTAATTAGTGAAATTGTTTGAGTGTTCTGAGCGTAGACTTTCCTTCGGAATGGCCGCAGTAGTAATTCGAGATCTCCGACCACTAAAGGGGAAAACATTAGTCGGAGTGTGTAAACAAGGCAAACGGCGGCACGACAAACAATCAACCAGTATCTCAAGTCTTCGTGTAATCGGATACAAATGGTTCTGGAACCTTCCAGAGAGCTTGAGACTATACCAATATACTAGCTCTAGAAACATTGCAGGGAATTACGGAATTTTTTACGGAGAAATAACGACAGTAGTCCCCGAAAGCCGGTCGCTAATGTTCTTTGCAAAGTATAGATACAATTTATGTAACATGTACGTGACATAATATTCCAGTAACAGATAAAGATGAACGAGGGATTAGAGTTGTTTGTTATTTATTTCCCCATTTGTTAAGTAACATCAACGAAATGAACATCATAATATTTGTCTAATTAATACAGAACGAGTTTGGCATAGAGGCAGTTATTGTTTATGTAATACAAAAGTATTTAGTTTTTCTTCTACTTCATAGTACGACGTAAATATAAATTTAGTAGCATCACAGAATTGAGATATTAACGGTACATAAATTTTTGGCCCAGCCCTAAAATTAGGAAGAAAGTAGCATTTAGTATACAATATTTATTGACAAAAGAAATGGTAGCTTCACAAACATGTTGAGTAATGTTACAATACATATTTCTGATAAGCCATAACTCAATTCACGGTAAAAACAAGATAGTTATTTGAGTGGCATTGAATAAGATCAGTATTACTCAATTCAAACTATTGACAAATGACGGAGCTTTGAAGTACAACCTGAAAATGCCCTATAATAAGTAAACATTGTTCTGACAATCACTATCTCGCAAGCTTTCAAAAGACCTGAGACATATACAAAGTAGCTTTTGTTAGAATATTCCAACTCCGTTGAGTGTTTCAACTTAGATAGTAGGTAGCTATAAGAATAGTTCTAGATGGTATGAAAATTATTTTTACTCTACCACGAGACAGATTTTATTATGACGAATTACCAACCTTAGCTTTATTGTAATATTCAGTAAGCGACCTTTCCTTGTTCACTAAAAATGAGCTTAAATTTGAATCATCACATATCCTCATGATTGATGTCACTTAGCTTTTCATTATATTCATTGGCATATTTTTATTCACGTTTGAACGACTACATTGACATTCATTTGATTCATTCATATAGTAAAAAGCTAACATCTTTTTATAAATACAGCTTACAACGCGAAGTTTTGGCGACATGGAAGATCTTATCCGAGTTAAGCCTTTACACAATGGCCTCGTAATAATAGGCTCGCAAAAAATGATCTATATCAAAAACTACTGGTAAGGGGACAGCCATGTTATCCAACAATCACACACGCAGGCCTGGTGAGTAAAAACTATTGTACTTGGGCACACATTTATATCAAAGGGTTTATAATCAGTGTACAGATCTTGAAACTCTGAAAAAATGTCACTGGTAAAAAACGGATGCTACAGAAAACGTATTTATTTAAATGTTTAATGACAAGGCTGCTCGTAAAACTATTTGTGTTCTGTGTAGCCTTTTTTAAACTTTTTGTCAATTTGATCCTTGGATTTGATATCGCCCTTGGCTGTCGGGCACTCTCGTTAATGGGGTACCTATGAGGCCCAAGCCCGCATTATAAGAAGTATGTGTGCTCAGTTCTATACGCTTTTGCCGGCGACCCTACGTGACAAAACTTTGTCCCTCCCTACATTCAAATTTCTGAAGGAGCAATTGAAATCGGAGATCGTAAAGAGAATTAGAACGGGGTCTTTTTCGAGCGCCCGTTTTGTTTCGGGCGCGTTCAAAGCGGGGCTTCTTTTGAATCTCGAACAGCCATCGATGTGGAAGTGGGGGCAGCGTTTATTGGGATTCCCTATGGCCTACCAATCGGTCGGGCGACAAGCGTAATCTAATAGCTTATTAATGAGGGGAAGCCTTCAAAATGGGGGCCCATTTTTCTATCCTAGCGAACTTTAAAATAATAGACCCAATCTCGTTCGTTGGCTGTTTTTATGTGACGGGTGGTTGCGCGTATTGCCGTCTTGTTCCTCCGGACGCGAAGTGGGAAGGTCGTTAGCTTGGGTGATGGCCCCTCCCACTAAATTTATAATACGATAAATGAGTGAAGTTATCGTGGAACCTGCCGCGGAGATAACACGTAATGTGGGGTTATTGCATGAAAACAAATTGCAAAAACTGGTATGTAAGAGAGATACGGTCCGGAATAGGGAAGACTAGCGGTCTTTTATGATACGAGTCGGCTAATAATACGGACGAGAGAATTCCATGATTATCTGTGAGCAATAAAGAGGAAAGGTCGAAATTACGTTTCCAACAATAAAAAACAAAACTAACATTTTCGTATGAGACTGTTACGTAAGACTTAAGATATTATATCCGTGGGATCAAGGTCGGTTGGATACTTGATTAAGCTTTGCAAATGGGCACCACGTTACGATTTAATTTTTTTTTGTCCTTTCAATGAGACTTAAAAAGCGACGCAATTTTCGCAAATCTCTTTTACAATTTTACAAAATTCACAATTTGAAGACAGAAAAAAAACGAAAAACGTATTTTGTTAGTCTACGTACGCAACATAACTTGGAAATATTTTTAATTTGTAAAATGAAATGAAATTATTAGCATTCCTTGTACTTTTTTATAGTTTAAAATTTAAAGTCTCAAAATTTTTAAGGTAAGATTATGTGTAAGTAATGTGTCGTATTAAAAATTAGTTTAATATCTTTTTCTTATGTGTTTCTGATCCGAATCTTTATGTTTTGGTACTTAACTATACAAATGAGAAATATGTATCAAGCACTTTCAGTTGTCCTTTTGGAAATGGCCAGGTGACAAAAAACATTCTATATTATTCTGTCTTGCCATATTTCTGTTTTCGACTTACAGAGACTTCCGAATCACAAAATATGAAAGTGTTAGTTCTCAGCATTGTGTAAGGATTAAAAAACTCAATTCAACGTAAAGTAGGTACCTAAATCTTATTAGCTACGGTTTCGGCGCTACAAAGGAAACAACTTTGTCTTCGGTCTAAAAAGTCTAAAAGCGTAACCGGTAGCAATCGGCGTGTAATTGTTATCACATTCCATATTATTTAGACTGAAAAAAGGGTTTTTAATCCACCGTCAAAATTTTAAATTCACCATTTTGTCCAGTATTTTAATTACAATAATATTTTATTTTCTCGTATTATTTATTCTCTCGTTACAACCGTACAATAAAATGAATTATTTTATTCTTTATCAAAAAATAATTTAATACAGAATTTGTGCCTCTCGCACTGCGTTCAAAATTCTACAACCAATGCGACCCAATTAACTAAATACTTATTTCAAATAGGTATCTACTAACATTTCACTCATGCCTTTTTAAAAATATGTATTATTATTAGGGCTACTTTTATTTATATTTTATCTAATATGATTTAATTCATTTTATACTGTAAACCTTACTAGCACTTGCATTGTCATTATATCTCAAAGAAAAATACTGATTCTTTTCATTTTTTTTCATTTGTTACATGCAAGTTCCGAATATTTATGTTGTTAACTGTAAAATTCGTAATGTTTTTGTTTATAATCAGCTAAATTAAGGACATCCATCAGTTAACCGATTCAAGCGGATATCAGCTTGATTGAGCGGCCTACCGCAAGGATTAGCATGACTTGAAAGAAAATTTAAGTACCTCCCACAGTACGCCAGCCGAGGCAATCGCGCTTTATAAATATCACGTTTTCTTGGTAGTTTTAGTGGTGACTATTACCTATTGTGTATATTATTTTTAGGCATTCAGATTATTGCTAATATTAATGATTTAGGTATTATTATTACTTGGTATCATTATTACTAGTTTTTTTTAAATTAAAACTGATTTCAAATAAGGTTGTCGCGGTGTTATTGTGGTTATTAATTCGACCCCAAGGTTTTCTTTCTTCATCCTCATGACATTTTTGAAGTTCGTTATTCAGTTTTAAAATTTCTATTTTACTCGTGATACCTATTGCTAGTTACCGCCTTCGTGTATAAGTGCGGTCGCACACCAGGCATACATTTGTATTACAATAATTGTATCGCAACATTTGAAACGCGAAATATATATCGCCCCCCTATATTTGTATGTAAACCCGCACATTAAGGACACATTTGTAGTAGGTGCAGTTTATTGAAGATCGAACACGTTCGTTTTATGTGGCGCCGTACTTCAAAAATGACAACAATGACTTTACGAAAATGAAAGACATTATTGCATTTTATGTATTTTATTAATTTTATTATTTTATTATTTTTATTTTACAACCCCTCTACAGGAGTTTCTTGGAGAAATTGAAAAAACCCTATTTTATATAATCATACACAGAGTACAGCAATAGAAGAATTACCGAAATTTTATGGACTAAAATCCAGAAAGAGAAATTCAATGAGTATAAGAACATCAGTAAGTATAAGAAGCCTATACCGTGTAGTTATTTTGCCATGGCACTGATCCGTATGGTTTTATGAAGTAATTACACAAATATTCTCGAAGTTCTGTGGCATCGTTATTGGGTCTCCCATGATTAATATTATTGGTATTGACCGGAGGACTAGGTGCACTTCCGTGATCAGGACTTAACATTATTTTACCATTTTGTTTTATAAAATTATGTAAAATACCAGCAGCTTTAACAATTTTGACTGCTTTCTCGACTGAACATGAAATAGGAGTTTCAAAAACTCGAAACTTAGATACTAGCACACCGAAGGCACACTCGATAATCTTTCGCCCACGAGAAAGTCTGTAATTAAATATTCGACGATTATTGTTTAAAGATCTACCATTGTATGGGCGCATTATATTAGTACACAACGGAAATCCTTCATCACTTGCAAAATAATAAGGAAATAAACGTCCAAATTCTTCTTTACCTGGCAACGGCCGTGGGTTAGGTATATTTAAAATATTATTATTCAATGCTTGGCCCAATCCAGAATTTTTAAATACTCCTGAATCATTATTCCTACCATAATCGCCCACATCGATGCTCCACTTCCATCAGCACATGCCATAAGGTGGATAGAAAAATACTCTTTATAATTAAATTTCTAGCCAATCATTTTGCGTAGGCATTTTCATATAGATTGGTTGCAAAACTTTCCATATGACTTCACAAGTATCTTCAATAATTTTTCCAATAGTTGTTTCGCCTCTTTTAAATACATAAGACTTAGCTCGAAATGAGGATCAAGTTGCCAAGTATCTAAAACATATATTTTTTTATTTTAATCATAAAATTGTTTTTTTACAGGAGAAGATTGTAAATCCAAATGGAAATCAATACGTTCAGCCTACATAAGAGCTCTTAATACGAAATCTAAAAGTGGTTCTGCTGCTGGGTCGAAAAAAGAGTACTACTTGAGTCCGTATTTGCAATTTCTAAACCCTTTTACAAGAAACCGACCTCAAGAGGGTAATATACGTATACAAGAAAATGAAACACGTGTGGTAGATTTGGAACATGAAACTCAGGTTGAGGAAAATTCTAACTATGTACCCGATTTTATATCGACTCAGGAAGTAAGACAAGAAACGCCAGCAACTAGTTCATATTATATACCTAGTCCACAATCTTCAAACTTCTCAATACATACTCCTGAACCATCAAAATCCCGAAAACGCATGAGTGAGGCAGACAAATGTGCAATTGAATATTTTAAATTAAAAAAGAAAAGATTGGAAAATAAACAATCATCTGAACAAAAAGATGCATGTGAAATGTTTCTTTTAAGTTTACTGCCACACATGAAATCCATGTCTGAGCAACAGCAATTGAGCTTTCAAAGAGGGGTGCTTGAGCTAATAGAAAAATTAAGTACAGGCAGCTTCCATCTCAATCATTGGATATGAGTTCGGCTAATCCAAATTTACCAACATATTGTTCAAATTTTTCTCCAATTATAGATGGCCGTCCTTTGCAACAGGCAAACGAGATTACCAAATCTGAAAATGTATATGTGATTCCTTTGCAAACGGAATCTCACAATGGAAATCAGTGACGCAATAGTAGGATTATAATTATTGCTTTTTACAAAAAAAATAACCGACATCAACCTCGATAAGCAGAGATAACTCAAAAACTCGCCAGATGGCGCTCAATTCAACATGTACGTGTAAAGTTCTGGTCATTACAGATTAATAAAGCCCAAACATTAGATAACTGCAGTAAATCGTTGACGAGATCCCTCGACTGTCTATCGGCTTCATCAGATCGACTCCAGACAGACTCCAGAGAATTATAGTGATGAGCAAACGCTCTTCAGCCGGAATACACTCTCTGAAGTGTGTATTTTGTTTTGTTAACCTTGATTTAACTAAATTTAGTAATAATTGATGTGAGTTTTCAGACATTCTATAATAAGTATATCTAAACGGAACTTTTCTTCGTCGGATCGTAATTCTTGCGCAATTTTGAAATTTCCGTAAACTGAACAATTTTGATTAAAAGGATGAACCCAAAAACGTCTTTTATTTCTTATTAAACGCCACATCAAAAAATCGTCATCGTCAGACGATGATGTCGACATTCTTTTGCTATAATGCCTGGCTACAACCACAAAAGCAGGATAGTACTTTAGAATAATTATACCTAGTATACTAGTCGTAGAATAACAGTAGTCATACAAGCCCTCCGTCTAAAATGAAGCACTAACCGATTTTTTTAATTTAAAATGGAAATCTATACGTTATTGAAAACTAACCTGTGAAAAGTGATGTTATTACATTTCTTTTGCTTTTCGGAATACTACGGAGCGGAACGGTGTTTGGAGCCAATTTGGCTCCAATGAAGGTGGTACAAAATGGCCGCACTGACTTGGTTTCTATACTATAATTATTCTAAGGATAGTACAGAAGTAAAGCTCATGTATGTACCCATTGATGTAGTACATAGTATCTCAATGTATGTACCACGATTTAGGTTATGCATGTGAGCGTAATAAGCCTTAGGGTTAACAACTCCGCAATGGTCTTGGATTGGATCTAGTTATAAAATTAATTGATATGGATTAAACGGGAAAATAAAAGTGTATGATTAGAATTATTAAAATTCAATGTAATTTAGTAATCATTATTCATATTTGTAATATCATTGTAAACTAAGATCACGGGAGTCCTGATGTCAAATTCAATAACACAGACGTATAGTCCTACAAGGATCTTTTGGCACATGACTGATGTGAGGGTGATAGAGACAGCGCCTCACAGTTTACCTTCCCTATAAGGCGCTGTCTCTGTCACCCTCACGTCAGTCATGTGCCAAAAGATCGTTGTAGGACTATAATTCATTATTCAGGTTATCTGTAGTAATATAATTTTTATACGAAATGTTTTTACTTGTCTTTGGCTGAGTGTACCAACGCCAACCACCAACGTCATATTGAAGAAAAAAACGTTTGTGCTACAATTGTGCTTCCGATGTGTGTATACCAATACATTTATCGCCGCATAAATGTATCGCAATGATTGTGGAGCCGTAAATATATGTTGCGAGTAATATGTGGTGGCGGTATGCGGCCTGCCTTAAATGTAGTGTGCACACGCGTTGTCAATGTATTGTGAAGCTGTCATTGTTTAGCAAACAAATGACGTCACGCATCCTAAATTGACATATTGGAACGCTAAGTCAGTCTTTATTTAAAATATAATTTTAGATAGGTAAGTAAGTACTACATGTGTACATGGAAGTGTTTCAATATTAAAAATATTTAGGCATAACGCTTCATATTAACTACTTTTTGAAAAATTTCCTGATCTCCTATTGCATTAAATTTCGCTAAATATGTACTTAAATTTTATTTCATAATAAATTCGTTACAGTGTGAATCGGACCACCCGTAAAATATATACTATTATTAATATGAGAAATACAGAAGGTGGCCAAATTATTAGGGATAGTTCAGTAAACGAGTATGTAGCAAAACCCTACCGCTGCCGCCCATCACAATTAGGTATGACGGACGTAGAATACTTAAATCGGGACTAGGCTAAAGTCACTATATTATTTACGTTCGATCTGGAATTTGTTTTAATCGGCCATACAAATTGCAGCTTTTCGCCAAAAAATATTACATGAACTGATGCCTATACCTAATTAACTATTAGTTACAAACTAAAACTATTATACTAACTAGTTACTATTTCAAACAAACACATTTCTATTAATTCCTGTTTTTTGCTTATTTATTCCCAATTAGTCGGAACTACATAAATGTACAGTAACGAAAACGATTTTAATGTAAACCTTCCTTAACTTTAAATACTTTTTACAAGTTTTTATTTGATAATATCAAAGTAAAATTACACATAAATTTAATGTGCAGTAAATGAATGAATTTAAGCGCGTAGATACATCATGATAGGAATGTAGCTGTAAAAAGTGTAAGATTAGATACACACAACATTCAATAAGGAATGATTAAAACTGTTTGCACTTACAAACAAATTACGGGTACCGATTTAAGGTAACTAATGTTTGTGCAGATTTGGGAATTTTCGCAACATTGTTATGGAAACTTACAAGCAAAAAGATTCGGTGGGAATCTGAAATATTCTGAAAATAGGAATCGTCAGATTTGGTGTTAAATTTAAGGTGGAACTATAAACCCTTTTTGTTTCCTATTTCCATAGGGAAATTCCTACGGGAGTTTCTAAAATTCCTGAAAATTTTTATTAAAAAATATTTTGTTTTGTTTTTATGTGAAATTTCTTATAGGCATAGTTAGAAATGAGTCCATTTTTAATTCAAAAGCATTAATTCTCTATTTCTTATCCCAGGGGAAAAAACAAATACTTAGTGGGCTACTGTTACTACAGTTAAGTTTCTATTGTGATAGAATCAATCGGTGACGATGAATCTAGCAGTAGTCTGTCAGTCAGGAGAAAAAGTTTTATAAGTAATTCTGATCAGTGGAATGACAATGAATGGTTTATAGAAAAATTACACGCAGCGAATACTTAGCAGCTACGTGTAAAATTTGCACCAAATAGATTCTCTACAATGATATTTACAGAAAATCTTATTACCATTTACACTGGCGAATGCACTTAACAATAAAGACTGATCCATTATTATTATATCATTAAACTTATAATAGTAGAGTTATGTAAGCTTATAAACAAATTTAATAAGCACACAACAATAATCCGGCTGGTTTCATTTGAAGTTGCAATAAATAGTTCTTATTATCAATAGTCACAGCAGTACTTCTTACAGACAGTTACAGACGGCATATATGTTACAATAATTGTTGAAAAAAACTAATGGTTAACAAATAGCGCGATACTTTAAGCAGAAAATCATGAAAAAATAACACACTATTCGCTGGTCACGGTCAAAGAGTAGTTAGTAGAATAAATAAGTCGGTAGATGTTATGAAGACATTACGTTTCGTGTCTTTTTTAGAAATCTAGGTATTATGAATTTATGAAAGTACCCAAGATAAAGTTATTAAACTTGGACTTATTAATATGATTAAATAAAGTTTAAAACTATTACGTTTAAAGAAGAATTTTTTCAAAACCAAAACGTTTTTTCAATTGATCAAATAAAGGTTTTTGGATAATATTATTCTAGAACGTGTTATAAAATTAAGTGTTAAAATAATTTATGGAATATTTCGAAGAAAGGGGTGTTAATTACAATATTGCAACTTCAGATGCTGTAAGCTATATTTATAAAAACCAGCCTGCTGCCCATAGCGTTAGTTAATTTTAGAATTTGGATCCCCACGCCTTTTTATGTATATTTACACTGCCTTATGCCTTTTTAACATTAAATCTCATAGTTCTGCTAATGTATTCATTAGAATGATTAACTATCAGTGACCTTAATTAACTTACGTTATTAAATTTGCAATATT
>DWJQ01001456.1:0-11047 GCA_018248915.1 Hesperia meskei straton | reverse complement strand
TAGACTCCATAGTAATAGAAACGCGCGGGAGTAGCGCGATTCTATTTTCTGGCGGTTGGTTTGCGGGAACCGCGCGGGTAGGTGTGAACGATTACCTTATAACTCATAATTATAAATAAGACCCGCGCGATTTCCACGCGATTCTGAAATCGCGCGGTTCCCGCATAGTGTGAACAAGGGGTTACACTTCGCATAGTAAATAAATTAAACAAAAAACATTTTTTTGTTTAATTAAAATGTTTTTTGTATAAAATTATTATTTTTTCGCGTTTATATGTAAGTACAATATTAACCATTAATGCATAGAAAAACTGGCCATTAGTTTCGTTAACTTCATCAACCCATTGCAAAACAATGCAAGAATGTCAAATATCAAAGGGCAAAACACTGTATTCACTCGACAAAATAAGAATAAGTATTTCGTTTTTAATAGCTAAGCCTTATTAGTATTCGTATATCGCATGTGGTAACGTTTCCGCGGTTGGTTGCGCCGATGAGCGGAACCCACGGTCCAAATGGGGTTGGTTAACAAATAAATCAACTTTATTTTGACCTGCGACCTTTCCTGTACCCCTGGCACCAACCGGTCTAACGATTCCACCATGATACTAAAAAATTTACGATTTTTTGACAACCTCTCGAACGCAAAGCGCTGTCATTAAAGTATTTTAATGATGTTTAAAATGTCATTAATTTTTTGCCATCACTTTCGAGTGTAGTGCGAAGTCTGAGTGCGAAGTGCGTTAAAATTTAATAGCCATGAGCTAAGAATATTAAGAAATTAATTAAGATTATTTCTTTGTTATATTTTTGTTAAAAGTGTTTCAAAAGCGTTAAAATATATTTAATTATGTTGATAAATTCATTTTTCATTGCCTGGAAGAGAAAGAAGTATTCATGATTCTAGTAGGAATTTCATGGTTTCAGAAAGCCCTGGACTAGTCAGACTATTCAGTGTACAGTTCTCCAAAATAAGGCAGATCTATGTAGAGTCCTCCAAAGGCTTTTATGGATGGATAGCCACTTAATGTTCACACTCGGCGAAGTTAGTAAACCATTTAAAAACAGTTTCTTAACTGCTCTAACAATTGCGAAAAGCGCTCTGAATTACAGAAGCTGCCAAAATTTCCGACAGTCGAGACCATCAATCTTCGATGATCACTTAAGAATTGACACCAGCCACCAGGACCATCAAACTCCCGTTTACAGTCACCACAGCCTAGTGAACTTATGCAATAGGCTAACAGACGCCACGACGTGTTAATCAAGCGAATACAATAGTTACGTTATCAGATTTTTAAGTACTTATTTGTTGGACTTTGGTTGAGTGTTCCAGAATTTTAAATATTACAATATATAATTTGTTGCGATGTTTATGCGTTATGAGTGATTACAAGTTTTCTTTCAGTTTTTGTTACAATGGAAATCTCACCGAAGTTTTTCTGGCAAAAGAGTGGGTACCTTTAGTCACCTTTCATAAGCATATTTTTACCATGTGGCGACACCGCACACACGTCACACGGTGACGTCACGAAAGCCTGAAGGATTGTCGATCGCCGGCATATATACCACCCCTCGAGTAGGATTCACTCGGAGCCCGGCCGCCCCCCAGGCATGTCGTCTCGCCTGGCGGGAGATCTCCCTTTGCCAAAACCACGTTAAAAATATTTAATGTTTTACTTTAACAAGTCGGAATTTTTTAAGATATAAATTTTGAAATATAAATATCAAGGCTGCAGAAACTCTGTTTTAAAATTGCAGCACATATTATGGGAACTTTAAAGCATTATACAGCATGGGGAAATGTGCAGATTATCATATTATTATATAAGCATTGTAGATGTTGCTTTTATTTCGGAGATAAAAAGCGACGATGGACTGCTGTTACCTCTTACACTGTGGAATTTTTGTCAATACAAGTTCCAATCTACGTCGTAAGAGACATTGAACTAATCACTTTAGTGCTAATCTTAGTGATTAATTGAGATAGACAACGACTACTGAGGTTGGGATTTGAAAAGGTAACAAGTTAACGGCACACTTTTTGAACGCATCCTAGTCAGCCTTTGCCTCTTTTTACGACCATCCTTGTTCACATCGTGTCTTAACACGAACTATGCAACAGGTCGATTTTACAATACATACAGGACGTACCTATACAGGAGTATTACGTAGTTTAATTTAGATCAAACTCGCATTTTTCCTTAATAGCCAACAAACGAGCTGTCGAGGCAAGGATAAGAGGAAAAAACATCTTCTGGTACCATAGGCCTCAAATAGGTCCAGGGCAAGTCGTTTGGCGGCCGACACAAACTAGAATGTGGGAGATAACCACTATATAACTTGAATCGCCAAAATATGGAATTGACACACCTTGCTAAAAAACTATTAGCGGAAAGTTGGCATTGGTGCGAATTGCCATTAAAACGAAAATCATATCAAACTGAGTGTAGTATAGGTCCCGGAAGATCGCTGTCCAAAAACACTGGTTTAATAAAGCCTCTGGGTGGTCCTAATGATCCAATAGTTGAGGTATCGTTAAATTACAGCAATTGGGCGCGTAAACTTTTTGGATTAAAAAATCCATCCAAATTTTCATTATTCAGGCCAATGAAATAAATAAACCAGACCCTCCAAAGGCACGTTAAACTAAAAATAAAGTACGAACTTAGAAGACATTACAAGTGCGAAACAAGTTTTTAACCAATTTCCCCGTTCATTGTCGGCCCATTATTTAAACGTACATGAAATATAAGCTGCGTACACAATCGTACAATCAGGACTTAGTTATTGCGCCCTCGGCAGCGCAAGCGCATAAGTGCGCGCGAATTCCCATACGCATTGTTGACGGGAATAAATCAAGATTTACATGTAAAGGGAACTAGTTTCGTGGACTCGAGAAAAAATAACATGCGAAGGGCGATTTGACAGGCATTGTAACGTCTTCGGTTTCGCACACGGAAGTTCCCAATGTGATACAGTTTTGCGACAACAATGGCTGACAATGGCAGGGCTGACAATAGCCGACTCGGAGATCGCTTTTGTCAGTAGGCAGCTGATCTTTGGATTGTGTAATTCTTTTTCCAAATAAAGAAATCTGTAACGGAACGCTTTCAATTTTCTGGTCCAATTTCGCTGGATTTATCCCGTCTTTAAGATGGGCTCAGCTGTTGGTTTGCGTTACGGATGAAATATGCATAATATATTATGTCCGAAATCTCTATTGTATGTCTATTGATGTAGACTTTTTCGGAAGGAAAGTACCTTTCACACGTACGGCAGCTACACAACTTAGAGGCGTCAAATAGTTTTATGTGCCCCTGCCGGAAATCAAATCTAATACCTCTCACTTCACACACAGGCCTATTAACCACAGGACTACTGGATCGTTATATTCGTTATACATAACTATGGAATAAGAAAAAAATTCACCTTTGTTTGTTCAAGTATAGTTTGAGGGCTGGTCATAATTTTTTTTTGCCTTAAATTTATTTCGACTCTTATGTGCAGCACACATTAGGTAAATTGCATTTTTAACACGCTTATTTTAATGAAAAAACGGTAATATTCCACAGAAAAATAACACCGTAACATAATAGAGTACCTAATAATCAAAGGGTAAGTGGACACATACGCTATTGGACATTCGTAATACCATATACTGAGTCCAGTCCTGGTTCACTGATACGTAACTGACTCCAACAGAAGGAAGACAAACGGAAAAGAAAAATTATTATAAGACCCAATAAATTGTAGTATCTAATGAATAAATGCTTCGATTACATCGTATTTCGTCGCACATTTTTCGCACACAAATTGTGTAAAATTTTCGACTCTACGCAATTAAAGCACCTATAAACTAGCAGAATTGGATCCCTGATTTCAAAGTTTTTGGTGAAGCGAAAGATGGTGATGGTAGTTGGCCCAGAGTAGTAATATCATCGCCACCGTTCCTAAAAGGTACTATTTCTGTCGACTAATAACTGTTTCAACATTTACTATGATCATAGATAGACGTGGAACCGGTAACAATTTTTTAGAGGAGACCAATCAATTCTCAAGGAAGGGTAAAACGCAAAATTAGGCAGCTAGCTCCTAGCCTATGTTGTAGCTAGGTTCGAGTGTCATAACCGCAAGTTAGTAATTGCAGCGGTTGGCAGATGCAAGTGGCACGCGCCCTGACCTTTCTAAATGTCACAGTAACGCTATTCGTACACATGCAATAAAACTATAAATAGTTACAACTTGTTTCTGAAAATTATAACATAAATATTTGCGAACTGTAGCAGAAGGTGCTAAGGGTCATTTTTGCGTGGAGTTGCTACTTTGTCTCAGTGATGTGACGTTTTAAGAGGATAGCCCTCTTTGATATGTGTTTCCAGTTTTAATGAGATTTTAAAATGAGGTCTTAATTTTGAAAATTTTGAACATGAAAAAGTTATACCTAGGTATTACACACAACAGCATGAATAGGTAGTTACCTAGATTTTAGATTATCATTGACTTGAGAAAACCTCAGTATTTTATATACCTAGTTCATTTTCTCTTTAATATAGGTACATACTTAGTAAAAACATACTAACAATTGATTTGAAATCCTCGCAATATGTTACAACAAATCGTTAACACGCGCTCCGTATGCTAATCCGGCAAATATACAGAATCGTCGTATCAACAAACGGAAGCTTTTGATCTACTTCCAAACAAATTAAGCCTCTCTTTGATTGTCCTTAAAGAGGTTTATCGCGTACTTACTTCCGTCAATAAATTGCAGAACTTAAGTAGAGCATTATTGAGATTATTACCAGGGCGTTTTAAAGATTGGTGAATAATAGAAGGCCGAGTTCCACACAATAACTGTCGTATTAATTCAAAGTTAGATAAAAGATGCAATAGCATCACCCCTCTTTCTACGGCGGCGTCAATTTTTTATCAGCTCCTTCCGTGAATAAAAAACGTGGGTAAGATTTAAAAAGTTCGGGGTGTAACTAAGATAAAGGAGTTTTAAGGTTTTTTTGCGTGTGAGCCCATCTAGTTATGTAGTGATTTAAATTCGTAAAAAAGTGTAGTTCGCTATCTATTTTGATCTTTATGTGTTGAGGACTTGGAAGTCATTTAAGGGTTGAAGCCTTCGATCATCTATTTATAATGATCGTAGGTTAAGGCCATAGACCATGATGACTAAGCTTTTTTTAGCCACTAGATTAATTATTATTCTAAATATTTCTTTTCATCATTACCAGGAGGTACGTATGAGGAGGAGGTTTTTATCATTACCAGGAGGGAGGTAGAATCGTGATAGGGAACTTAGGAAAGTTTTTGAGTATGGTGTACAAAGATGTGGCCGGAGCTCCATACATTTTGAAACATGTCCTTTCTACGTTTTATAATTTTTAAAGAAGAAAAGAATACTTTCCTCAGATCCGAACTTTTAACGACACGGCATGCAGTGTAATGAATGGTCTGCCTCACTTAACTAGAGAAACTAATACAAGACTGTTTCCCCCGCAAGGTGGCGCAAAGGTCGCCTACGTACGTTACATTCCGCGCTTGACCTTTGTTTTTGCACCATTATGCTAATACCTACACGCTAACCATGCACATGCAAGGAACAGGTTAAAGCAACGATTGATAACGATAACTGCTATCAGGTGTTAAAGGTTATCTGCATGAATGGAGACGAATCGTGACGTTGCTTATGTTGTTTCAGTAATTACTTATGTTTAGTTAAATTAGGTATTTCCGATAGGCACTGAAGCGCTCATAGGGATGCGTATGCGTAATCGATCCTAAGTCCTAAGTGGTCTAGAAAACTTAGCGTCTCTGAGCGCGGCCCGGATGGGTACTTCGGAGATACCGTAAAGTCGTCGGTCAAGGTTACTATTGATAGATGTCGTTAAAGAATAATAGCACACATAGGCCGTTAAGGAGGCCTCAGGGTAGCATGAAACTTCCGTTTCTTATGTTGGCCATTAATCTACACTGGAGTAACATTGGATCAGCGTTCAAACCTTTATATAGTATCCTAATGTTAAAAGTTTTTTAAATTTTGAGTTGACCGATAAATAAAATTACATAAAGTGCCACCATAATTAATTATTACGTTAAATATTGCTTTATTTAAAATATTTACAATCCGAAAAGTACTGACCACTGTTTTGTTCCATACGTTTTTATGTCTTGTTGAAATAATAAAAATAACGCGCCAAGCACAATTAATTCAACGTCAAATTAGTTGACATTTCGCGTACCTTATAATCATGCACATGCACTGCACGTCATTATAATAACCCGAAATGAAATCAAAAACGGAGCGAAACTAGAGTTCATTAAACTGAATATTAAAAGAATGACCAGTCAGCACGAACTGGAATTCCTAATGATTTTTTTTATTCATATTGGCAGATCCATTGAAAGTAACCCTTTCCTCGGGGGTGGGTGCCTACTGGGCGCAGCGTGTGGGCGCTTTGTACCCCTACTACAATCATTGGGCGCACAAAGGGTTAAATGAACATGTAATGAGCACACACATTTTGGACACGCGTACAATGTTATTGTACGTGTTTTTTCGCTTGAGGCGTCAATATTCTCGGCGGGGTCCAATGTACCGGACTGATGGAGTGTTTGGTTGGCTCAGCTGGACTTCGAGTATGCTTGGCTTTGTCGGTGTAAACCTTGTTACATGCAGAAATTGATGCTGACAGTCAATGATATCTGTATATTCAAATGTGTAAGAAAAACCCTTATTCCGGTTATTTGAGATAGATATTGCATTTTGCCTTTCATGTTTTTCCTACTGGTCTGAATGTCAGTGCGTTTGTCTCTGCAAAATTTGCAAACTTTTAGCCCAGCTGATTTTAATTGAGTTTACAGACTGATGGTCCTTTAGGTTTGTGGTACAGTTTGGGCTTTTACTAGATGCAGTCGTAGCACTAGTAAACAACGCCACTGAATAGATAGGCCCTTTCTTCTGAAATACTTATGTAAATATTTTGAAAAAGTAGCGATTTAATGATGCCAAGTGAATAAATGAAAGGAAATAAATTTTACCACTGAGAAGTCCTTTCCCGTCATTCTTATCATATGCCTAAGTAGTAAGAAGTTCTAATCCAGCTGATTTGACCCGAACATAGAAACGTTGCAAGTTAAATAATAAAACCATGCAACCTTGCACAGTGCCCGCATCAGCCAAGTTCGCCGCAGCGTTGACTCCAGTTATCGTATCAATATAGGATCCACGATGTTTCGGTCATATAAAACGAAACATCAAACAAAATATTAGTACAGTTTGGCCCACTTCCAGATCGATCTAAGATTTGAGCTGAAAACATTTACTTTGTTTTACCAAATAATAAATTTAAAAGGTACTTCCCGTTTTGATGTTGAATTTGCAGGTTTGTTTTGACCAGAAATTCAGATGCAAGTTTGGATTTCCCAGCTGCGTTGAAATAGGAATCTAAAATAACCAAATGTTACAACCGCTGCCTGATAAATATGAGTGGCAGTGAATTTAAGAATACTCACAGTAGGGATTTGTTGAAGCGATAGCGTAGTTTAACTTTCAAAAAGTGTTTGTAAAAACAAAGTTCGAATATGGTTTATTTAATTTTTGTTACAGTGAGTTTTTTTTAATTTAAACTACGTTTAAATGTTACGTTAACTGCCACGTTAGAAAGAAAAGTGAGAAGAAGTTACTACTTATTAATTTTTTTCTGATGCCCATAAAAAGCACGAAGGTAGGTAACTCAGTCTGCTCGTCAGCTTATTTTTGACTTTTAATCCACTGAACTAATTATGATATTTGGTATGGAGATAATTTAAAACCCTTGAAAAGACACCGGGTAATTAATTTTAGAAATTAGAGGGTGACTAGCCGAATAGTGAATTATTCGTGAAATCTTCTGAACTCTGGAGAGATCGTTGTGAATTCAATGTAAAGTATAATCAGAGATCCTTAAGTAGAACTCTATAATTGAGGCACGATTGAGTTTGTTAGCTCATTGAGTTACAAAATCTCGCTTAGCTAAAACATCGAGCAGGTCATTCGCGGGAATATGCAAACCCACAAATTTAGGACGACCTTTGATTAGTGATTATGCGAAGTTCTTCCAGGTTTTTGGTCGCATAATAAACGCGGACCCGAACCATCGCATAGTTCCCACATATTCGTGCAAACATTCGGACAATCTACAAACATTCGCGAGCTGAGTGACCATGGTTGAAGTTGTGGAGCGCGGGTCTATGAGTGAGCCATCGCTTAATTTAGTACAATCGTACAATCGAACTGGACAAAAAATCGCGACAGTTGCAGAGGGATTTATAACTGCCCGACACTTATTATGATATTAACATCTGTTAGTCGTTAGACAGATAATCTAATTTGGAGAAATCTTTTGTAAACTGTGAAATAAACGATACAACCCTAGCTAAGTTAATTTGGTAGAAAAAAGGTAACAGTTGGTTCTCGATAGAGTATAGAATAATTTGGTTTAGGAAATATTGTTAGTTATAAGGATTCTACCATATTGAAGGTCATAACTCAACATTTAGTAATATTTAATCCTATAAAATTCCCCCTGCATATACATAATACTATAGTACCGGTAAAAAATGGGATCAGACTTTTTGTTTATACCATTTTTACCACGTATTCATGGTTTCAATAGCAATTGTTCCGATTGGAAAGGTATGGATATGGTTACAATTTTTTAGAACAGATTCTCAAGGATCTTTCAAACACTTTTACTGACTGGCTTATACTGACTGGACTATTGTTAAAATCCGACGGACGCGAGTGCCTTTCGAAATAATGTGGTTAGAAGGTTCTTGGCCTGTAGGTATCTGTAATCGCAATCCGTTATAACGATTACATTTTGGGGAAACTGTACCAGACAGACTTGTAACTTGTTATCATCAATCATTTCATCTTTGCTTACTACAACTTATACCCTCTGCTTACTGGACCAAGCATCCTGGTCCTGATTTTCTTAGTCTTGTTCTGGGTCGGTCAGAGTTCCCTGAGCTGCAACGGCAGGTACTGCATGCTCGGTTGACGTCTTAAGTGTTTGAAAAATGTCGAGCTCAGATAAACAAATATAATGTTTCATCTTTGTAGACCACTTAGAACCTGAGATGTTTATTAACAAAAGTAATACTTACTTAGTATAAAATACTATTACTTATATGTATACTATTAGTTATATAAAGTAATACTTAGTAAGTTATATTTTTGCAAAAATTAGGAATAACTTTACTAGATGTAAATAGACATATCGTTGTAAGTAGAGTTAGATCATGGTATCTAGCCTTTGTTACGTATCGTCCCACTACAATAAAACTTAAATCCAGCAATTTCATACACTTCATTGTGACACGAGTGAGTAAATCCATTAAACATTAGCTCCATAGTCCACTGTCAATATATCAATTATGGCAACCCTCTAATTCCGCGAAATAAGCTATTGCCATCGGCATGAAAATGAAATGGGTACAAAATGCTGACTCATAGGATTTAATATCGCACGACTCTCGAATTCCCTTTAGAAAGTAATTCAGTTTCGGGAGCAATCGGCAAAAATTTGGCTGTAACCTTTTATTATGAAGTGCTAACTTTTATATATCGTTTGGCAAACGTTGACAATCTTAATTTTTGTCTAATGTCTTTCTTTATCCATCCATAGACCTTTATTAGACCTCTGCTGGACCTATCTTAGCAAGATAGGCTCGTCCTGTATTGCGCCAAACTGGCCAGGGAATACCAGAGGTCTACCACCGGTTCGTTCGTGGCCTATCTTATATCTTGCCAAAAGATAATGAATTCTTCAACAATTTAAGTTAGTGCGTTTTCTTTAGTGTTTGGCTTATAAAGTGTTCTAGGTTCGATTCCTTCAGCCATCAGGCTCACAATTAAAGCAATAAAATATGTGCATTGTCACAACAATCCTCAAATACGTTAGTAGAAACAGACGCCATATTGTCCAACAGGTGCGCAGATCGACCACGATAAGATTTGATCGTATACCTAATTGAAATTTAACGCCCAAATTGTACACGCCAGGCTCGGAAATTTGGTATGATTGCAATTTGAATGGTTGGTAAATCACCAGAAATTGAGTTACGGGACTCGGCAGTTCAATGATTTGTAATTGAATTTGAACATGATGAAACTATAATGTTTTAACTGGTTTTAGCTCTGAAACCCGTCTAACTTACCTCTTGTCTTGCTTGAGTCTACCCTGAAAAAATTGTAATGTTGCAGCTTCGGGCCAGAACATTCCTTAATTCTACTTTCCATTTAAATATATACCTAATACACAGAATTATAAAAGCGCGGGTTAAATTTTTCTAATCATTAATTTATTGTACTTAGGATTTAATATCACCAGAAGCCGTTAAAAGGCCTTAAGTGGCAAGGCTTCATAGGCGTGTCCCGCTCCCGTATCATTGGAACATAACATCGCCCATAGTTCCATCCTGTGGTTATCACGAACCATTTCAGCACAGAGCGTAAATTGGTCGTTTTCCCACGTAACATTACCCGTTTAATTAGATGCCACACCTGCGCCGACGCAGCGACTCGGAACATGTTCCTTGTGGATTAGATAGTGAAATGCATGTTATAATGGTGGTGGGTTTGCCACGTGTAACCCTGGCCATCCTTACGCCAACTCATTGTTGTTAAACATTTATTTTGTACTTTTAATCGCTCTTGCTTATGAAAACCTAAGTCTTACAGCAGAGGTGAGCATTTATCAAGATTACAGGTTAAGGTTACAACTTGGGGCAAGAAAATAATCTATCCAAGATACCAATACCACTTTTTACAAAACATTTGTCGTATCTCGTCACGTCGTTGCCTTTGTCGTAGCCTGGAAAACACTAGAGGCACAGCCAGAGGGTTCAAATTTTGTACTAAATTTTAGCTTTTCAGAAGTTCGACATTTTGGTAGATAAGGGATTCAGTGACCAACTTAGACATTTTCAGTAGACAATAAAATCTAAATTATAAAAGCTAAGATAGACAAAAATAAATGAATCAAATTAATTT
>DWJQ01001455.1:0-11049 GCA_018248915.1 Hesperia meskei straton | reverse complement strand
GTCTAAGTGCTTGCGGAAACCTGAAGATATAGTATTGGCAACGGGAGATCTTCCGCCAAGCGAAATAACGTGTAAATCTTGCAGGTGTCGGCGGCGCGCGCGTTCGCGGCGCACCGCTGGGTGGGCGGCGGCTGCGCGCACGCGGCCGCGCGCCACGCGGACCACTCGCCGCCGCCGCACCCCATCCTCATGGACCCCGTGTGGGGTGAGTGTTGCTCCACCGAGCTCGAAGCTAGGTAGTGTCGACCAAATGTGAGGCGCCACCTGAGTTTTGGAACGCTAATCTGCCTATTTGCGTCACCTGACTTTATTATAGTTTATTTTCATTTGGAATATCTATTTATGTAAAAAACTGTTAACCCGAATTCGATTGACTATCAAAAAAGATCCGTAAAAATTTGCACTAATTGGTAATAGTGGCAGCGGAGGGATACAATAACATATAGTGTAATGAAGTGGCAGCGGGGGGATTTCTGAATAATTAACATTATTTAACGTTGACAGCGGCGGGAGGCTCGCAAGCGTTGGCCCGCCGGCAGCTCGGCGACAACTTCTCTCAGCGGGTGCGCGCGCGCGCCAACTGCTTCGTCACCACCGTGGACTCGCGCTTCCTCATCGCGGCCGGCTTCTGGGACAACTCCTTCCGAGTCTTTTCCACGGAGACAGGTACGTGGTTTTTAGGGCGGTAATGGGATTTAGTTCTCATGTATAATGATTACTCTTCCAGTAAGGTTCTGGATAACACCACTGAAATATAGCACATGATTGCATTTTATTATAATTTTAATACACAATCTAAAGCAACGCTCAATGATTCTAATAGATTCAAACATTACAGCGACATCAACCACTATTTGTCAAGGATCTGCTCGCATTGATAGAAATACCAAATGATAAAATAGCTAAGTGACCCGAACGCAAGTCTAACATACAACGACTTTCTGTCCCACAGCCAAGATAGTCCAGATAATATTCGGTCACTACGGTGTGGTGACGTGCGTGTCGCGCTCCGAGTGCAACATCACGTCGGACTGCTACATCGCGTCCGGCTCCGAGGACTGCACTGTGCTGCTATGGCACTGGTATGTACTATGTAGTGAGCTAGTGAGCTATGATAAAGTAGAGATAGATCTGGTATATAAGCTAAATTGCTGGTGTACAATTCGGAAATAATGAAAATGATATAGTTTGGAATCACTCCTGAACGAAACATAACCCATAGAAAACAGACAAAATAACTTACTTGATAAAGTTATTTGAGATCGATTTCGACATACGACTTTGCTTGCAGTTTCTGTCGCTGCTGTGCACATCCACGGTTCAGTTTTAATTGGTGACATCAGTTTTGGTCCTTCGAGCCGGATTGCAACAAGTGACCAAAAGGCTCGTCCATTGGGTTACTTATTACAAGATGAATTTAAATGATAATGTTGGATTTAAATTGTGTCTTGTTTTCGCAGGTCGGCCCGGCACGGCGGTATAGTGGGCGAGGGCGAGACGCCGGCGCCGCGCGCCACGCTCACGGGACACGACGCCGCCATCAACGGAGTACTAGTCTCCGCTGAACTCGGACTGGTCATATCGTCGTCTGTCAGTAAGTATATCTGGCTGGACTATTACTAACAATAAGAACAAACTATGTAACGTTGTTTAATAACACCCCTACTGTCGGCCGAATTCACAGGTTGCGAGTTATGTGATTTATATCCACTAAAATCAGCTCTGCGACTATTAGTGTCAACACTGCCTCCTCCAATTGCCACGGCGCGGTGCTAGCAGGAGGTTAATGCTGCACGCACATTAATAACCTTAAATCTACACACAAAAATAATCGCCGATCTACCCACCGTTCCATAGACGGGCCAGTGCTAATCCACACGACGTTCGGCGAGTTACTACGAGCGATCCGCGGCGGGCCGCAGCTGTCGTCGCCGCGGCAGCTGGCGCTGGCGCGCGAGGGCGTGCTCGTGGTCGCGTACGCGCGCGGACACCTCGCCGCCTACACGCTCAACGGACGGCGGCTGCGGCACGAGACGCACAATGATAACTTCCAGGTGAGGTGGGGTGACGGGGGGCGTCGCGTGCGCTCGTACGCACGGATACGCAGAGATAGAGTAAGTCAGGGACGGAGAAATACACGAATACGTATACGCATACTAATGTGCACATCCTAGGTGAATGCGCAATCAAAGTAATAATGTTGTTACAATTTTAACAAATAAAAAATAGGTTCTATGTACCTACATTTACATGAATTTGGTTGGGTGACCACATCAACTCGTTAAGGAAAAACAATACATCACAACATGACATTACATTACACACACAAAACAAAATTTTCTACAATTTCGCAATGCTCATAACAGTCAATGTGTACGTGCAACAACTCGTACACTGAACATACAATAGGCAATTGAAACTAAAGTATAAGATATACCAATTTTTCAAATGTAGTAAACTAGCCTATTCCCAGTATCGTACAGTAAACAACTGTCACTGTCCCCCGGCAGTGCCTGGTGCTGTCGCGGTGCGGCGAGTACCTGGTGTGCGGCGGCGACGCGGGCGTGGTGGAGGTGTGGCGCGCGTTCACGCTGGCGCCGCTCTACGCCTTCCCGCCCGCCGGCGCGCCCGTCGCCAGCCTCGCGCTCTCGCACGACCAGAGGTACGCCACCGCCGCCGGGTTATGCTGCCCTGGTACATTGTGATACTGTCCGTGTGGGTACTCGGTAGTCGACATGTCGCCGCCGTGTTATGGTACCCTGGTATATTGTGATACTCTCCATGTGGATACTCTGTACTCGGCACGCCATCGTCGTTTTTCGTGTTATGGTATCCTGGTACATTGTGATACTCCCCGTGTGGATACTCGGTATTCCGCACCCGCCGCCGTGTTTGTTATGGTACCCTGGTATATTGTGACACTCCCTTGTAGATACTGGCCATACTGAGTACTCGGCACCCGCCGCCGCGGGCCGTGTTTGATAATGGTACCATGGTATATTGTGAATTGTGATACTCTCCGCGTGAGATACTCGGTAGTCGGCACGTCGCCGCTGGGTTATGATACCCTGATACGTTGTGATAGTCCCCGTGTAGGTACTTGATACTCGGCACGCACGCTACCGCCGTGTTATGCTAACCTGGTTCATTGTGACACTTCCCCTGTAGACTCGGCGAACATGGCCGAGTACTGGCGAGTATATAAACGGTCCTCGGTTATCTTTAGTGTCAGGAGGCGGAAAATTACAAAGTACAGTGCCACAAAGTTATCTGGCCCGGTGGCCAAAATTGGAACTAATGCAAATATCATCCTGTAGTCAGGCAAAGCTAAAGACAGTATCGCGTCCCTTACCGGATAAGATAAATTTGTGGCACTGTATAATAATCTGTAATCAGTATGTGCAATTAAAAATATCCCCTTCAATGTCCCCAGGTTCCTGCTGGCGGGGCTTGAGAACGGCTCGCTGGTGGTATTCCACATCGACTTCAACCGCTGGCACCATGAGTACCAGCAGCGCTACTGAGACTGCCGATTTCTTAGTTTTTACTAAGAAATCCAACGATCCACTGTTCACTTCGCTACGGACTAACGAGAGTGAAGTTCGCGCGCTCGGCCCGAGTATCACGTGACAGTATTTCCATCCCTCTCCCGCGCGAAGAGACGTAGCGCCGTCTCTCTCGACGAGTTCGATTGGTTTGCGCGAATGGACGCTAGGTGGCGCGGCGCTTATGAAGCTATAGTGACGTAGACTGGTTGCACTGTTCTTAGCTGTGGTGTAAGCTTTTAAATTTATATTGCAAAGTAAGTTATTTAATGAAGTTATACTTCTTTTGGCTCCTTTTTGCACTTTGAGTATATTTGAAGCACGTCATGATGGAAGTTGGCGCTTATGTAACTCAAAGTTTATTACACATTATAAAAGGTTTTACAACAGTCCTTTCAGCACGTGTTGAAACTTTTACCAAAAGGAGTATTTGCATAGATTATAATCCTTTGCCGCCAAGGTTTTTTTTGTATACAACATTGAGGTATGCCCGTTGAGCCATAATATATGTTGATAAGTATCTATAAATTATTTGATATTTAAAAGTACCCTGTCTACTACAGGGGGATCTATTTTTTGAAAATAAAAGTTGGGAGTTTAAAGTATTTATTCATTTTCGCATATGAATCGTTTGCTCAGTAAATAATTATTGTTTTAAGCAAGCAAAAAAATCTTAATCCAAATAAGTATAACTTCTTACGTGTGTGAAAATCCACACACGGTATTTTTTGTAATTGTATATTCCATTGACAGCTTACTTTAAATTGTTCGTAAATTATAAATATTTATTGTGTCATATGTTGTTATGTCGTATGTATTACATTCCCTGTAGGTATAAATTTATTGTACTTAATTATGGTCCGTGTACTTAATGTTATTTTGCGACAGTAAGGGCAGTGTACGAGTTGACTATACTCCGAATTTAAATTCGATTCCTAAAATGACATTTCCAGTGTTACCGTTTTTTTTATCACAAAAATAGAGTTGTAACCTGGACGCAAATGATTCGATTTGATAAAAATATTAATCGGACGATAATCGTTTCGCATAATTTAGCAAATCGCTAAAATACTGTATGAAATTATTACAGGATCAATAACTACACATAAAAAAATAATTATTGTCAATTTTTCAGTACATTTTTGATTGTTAAGCGCTTTTAGTGCATGTATGTACTAAAAGCATGCTTGTACCGGAGTTTAATAATTTCGTTTACTATATAATTTAAAATAAATAACCTTTCCGTATTGTTCTCTGATTTTTTATTATATTTTATTAAAACACATTATAATAGACATATTGAGAAAAAAAAATCGAATAATCAAAACATCGCTCATTAATCGTGTGAGTAATCACTATTATTGAAAAGCTGGCAACATTATTTCTAAAAGTGACATTAGCTTACGTCAATTTAGGAATCGAATTAAAATTCGGAGTATAGATTGAAAATTACGTAAAGTTACGATAGAGGTACATCACTATTAAGGATTCGTAAAAAAGTGGCAACACAGCTAATGTCAATTTAGTCCGTAGGTAGGTAGGTACCTAGGTACCTAGGTACCTAGGTACCGAAAAAAAACAGACCATAGATGTCATGGTTAAGTGAATGACGTCATGCGCAGCAAACATTGCTAGCATTGCAAGAAGTCAGTTCTAAGTTCGTTCTTAGAATTGAAATTACTAGTGGTCTGAAAACTAAAAGCATTCTTGTGTCAAGTCACTGAGCCGTAAACAGGTGAGGAGTTCCCATTACCGACTTACCGAGACGAGACCATTTTGACCTTGCGTTGGCCATGTTTGTACTTTGTAATACTTAGCCTTGCATTATGACGCTGATATTAAACGCTGAAAAGGCTGAAATATAAAGCAGTGAATGCATTCCAAAGTGTACGAGTGGTGCGCGGTGCCTCTGTGTACGAATACTTCGATAAAAACGCCTGGCAAAGTGTTCGTGTGCGTCCCCAACGACGCGGCGCGGAGGGCGCAGTGGCTGCAGCTGGCGCGACCCCACGCGCGTGGTTCACAATTCGCCCATTTATTTTTGTGAGGACCACTTTGATGTGAGTTTTGGTTTAACTTACTTTGTCAAAAAAATTACTGATAAATACTTGACATTAATTTGAAAACGAAGACTTGAAGATAAAACGGCTTGGACATGAGTTTCATATTTTAGCCGTAAGTAGTAGTAAGTGCAACCTGTAACTGTGAGTGGAGCAAGAGAAAAAAAAGACTCCTTGGGAGTTTCTTGCCGCTTCTTCTTCCAAGACCACTCACCGTAGGGTTTGTAGAAGCGATGGCGTAAACGGACGTTCGAAAAGAGTTTGTAAAAAACCTACTTCGAATAAAATATTCATTCATTCATTCATGAGAGTGTTATATTTGTGTGGCTGTCTCCATGTGCATCTTACATTACTGACATGTACTATCTATACGATTTTTAGGTATTTAGGTATCTGCTTTACATGTAAAGTATTTTCGAACAAAGACTAAAAAGCATAATACTATTATAGAAATTTTAATGTTCATACTTAAATACCTATTACATCAAATCTTCTGAAATTTTCACAGTAAGTTTCTGCTATGGTCTAAGGGACAAATAAGTTGGAAAAAAGCGGAAAAACGATTGTATGAATGTCAGTCAGTTTTAAAGTAGAAGTCATAAAATTGTTTTTTTAGTTGAGTGTAAAAAGAGAATCATTAAGTAGAGAAATTCTTGAAATTAATCCTAGGGGGTGCGCAAATTTTTGTTAAACTTTGATTAATTTGTGTGAAATATTGTAGAAATACTTACTCTACAATAAAAATAATAATTTACGTATCTCACAATATTTCAATAATCATCATGCGAGGGTGAAAAATAGGGGATAAAAGTTTGTTAACACGTTGACCCTGAGCCAAAACCGCTTGCCCTATATATTTAATGCGATTAATATTGTTTCTTTCTTATAAAGGAAGCACCGAATATGTGAGACTTTTTGGAAAAAGCGGAAAACGTTTGTGTGAAAGACAGTCAGTTTCAAAATAGAGGTCATAAAAATTGGTATTTCGTCTTTCAGTTAAGTGAAAAAAGAAAATCATTAAAAAAATCTTGATATTAACCTTAGGGGGTGCGCAATAGCGGTGGAAAGTTAGTTGGAAGATAAAATAACTGAGTCACGTCTGAAGACTCATATTCACCATTGATTCATTTTCCAAATGTGGTTACTAAAGTACTAATTCCCGAATCGAAGCGAGGGCGGGCCACTAGATTATTATGTATTTACGCTGCAAATGGCTGTCGTCCAAGTCTACATTGTAGAAGGGCGATTGTAAGCATCTTTTAGAGTTCTCAGGTGTGTATATTTCCTTACTCCACTCTCTTTTATTATAATTAAATATAACACTAGTGCGTGGATTCCGTATGGGCAACAGGTGTAAATGCACCCTATGAAATTCAAAAGCAGAAGTTATTGATTTTTTACAGCAATAAAATTCATAAATGTTAGTAAATTTCTTTTAATTGGTTATAAATATTATAATAACAAAAAACTAAATCACTAATTAAGTAGGTAGGCAATATACATTTATGTAACCTAGCTACCCTTCGTAAGCTACTGAAATATTAACAACTAGTAAATCCGCCTTCGCTTCGCTTCGGGGAACCAGTCCCTTCAGAAATCTCTATAAATTTTAACAAATTATGTTATTCCGATGTCTAAGCTATATATTACTACAAAGTTTCATGAAAATCCGTTCAGTAGTTTTTGCGTGAAAGAGTTACAAACCCACACACACACACACACATACACACCCACACATACATCCTTACAAACTTTCGCATTTACAATATTAGTAGGAAGTATGATAGTGGGGAATATCTATTTCTATGCAAACGTAGGTATGGGACACGTCACCCGAAGCATAGAGAGGGCGGGGTTACTACTATATTAAATCATAATAAGTTGGTTCATGTCCCCACATGGAGTTTTGGTGCACCTCCGTAATTCATACATTTGCTCTCAGCTCTCACTCATAAACCTCTCGACTCATATTCGCGTTCTATCGATGGAGATCGTGATTACACCGTGGGTGTATGCGAGGAGATGCGAGGCATAATACGTGAGATTAGCTCATACAAATAATAAGTGTGCGGGCAGGTGTGGGAGGGCACGAGCGTGGCGGCGTGGTGCGGCGCGGCTCCCCGCTGAGATTGACACCGATACGCATCGCCGCTATCGCTCTCATTTATCGATATCGGCAACGCAAACCCGCAACCGCGACCGCGCGACGCGTTGCTACAGAATGATTGTCGACGCCTCGCCCATTGTTCGAACCTCTCTCGCGTTGCTGAATTATAAGAAAAATATTTTTGCTACATAATGTTTATCGATAACCAAATAAACCATTATCATAGCTTTAAGTCATTTAATATTTTCTAATTAAATTAAATTCGCGATAAATTCAACATCATTATGTGGCTTGATGTTCGCCAACTGTGTGTTAGTAAATGCACCTACCTCCCTCCCGTCGTCCAACTCGACGCGGCTACGGTCCGCCTCGGGCGCTCGATAACTGGTCTAGAAAACAATTTGCAACAATAAATATATTATTGACTGATGATATCGATTTCCTTCGTGACATCAATTCGATAAGGTAATTGGTTCAAAACGAGTTTTAAATCGTGTTTTGCAGGTGGTCTATCAAATAGTTTTGCATTTAAAATACATTATTATCTTCCTGTTTAAATATTCATGGAGACAAAAATGTACTTTATCTTATTTGAGTACAGACAAAAAAGCGATGAAACTGCTAAGCGCAGTTTTCTCGATAAGCATTAAGCACATCACTGGGCTCTAGTCCGGGACGAGCGCCCGACACCTGCCGTCGACTCACGCGCAGCCATGCGAAATCTTCTTTTTTCAAATTAATTTATTATTATGAAACTGCACTAACATCATCATATACCTAATAATCGTGAACAATTTGAACGGTAGACCCATTGCAACCACGTTCAGCTTCAGTAGCCGAGCCCACCGTCCAAGCTAACATCCAATTGCTAAATAATTTTGAGAGAGCTATGAACTGTTCTGTTAGTCTGTTTTGTTTACGATTGAAGCGATCGTTGTTATTGAAGCAGCTGGAAATATTTTATTTGGAATTTTTGGAAATTCACACCTGTTTAAATCGGAATACAGCTTTATATAGATCTGTCATCACAAAAATAAATATTTATTTTGGTTGAATTATTGGTAAAAATCAGTATCAATACATGGCTACAATAGGTCCTACTCGACGCCGACGTGGCGACTTTGTACATTAATAATTGTGCTATCTGGAAAGTAAAAGGTTGAGTTACTAACAGTATGAACAGGGAGGTATCAGAAGCAACTGTGTTACTATAACTTGTACATCTCTCAGAATTAGATCATTATAATTTAGTTGAGTTGCCGAAGTATTGTAGGGTAAGAATTGCCTGCCATGCTTGTCAGAAATTTATTTTCATTGTACCTACGCCATATTTAAGAAGTTAATGAAACAGATGCCTATTTAAAATTTTATTGACGAGTGGCTCACCTCAGCGGAACGGCGGAGCGGCGCGAGTGTCACGAACCTACGGACTCGAGCAACGCAAACAGAACGGGACGCAGGCAGTTCATAGAATTATACAGCTTTTAATTAGTTTAGAATTTGTTTGAAAACGCTATGAATATTAAAGCCGCTCGCCGACCGTTTAATTTACTACTCCCGGCCTCACGAGCAATTAAAACCGAAAAACTGAGCTAGCGGACAACATCGCGTTATTAATATTGGAAGCAACTGGCGCCTTCGGCTGTTAAGAAAAAAGAGCCTCGGAATTTATACGTCAATAAGATTTTGTTGGGCATTATCGTAAAACGTGTATAGTGTTTAATAGTTGGCCAAGGCGCGCCGCTCCTATTAACGCATGAGTTATATGACAGTTGTAATGCGGCGGCGAGCGGTCCCACGGGGCACGGTCGTCCCGGTCGGCCCGGTCGGCCCGGTGATCCCGGTCCCGGCGCTGCGCTAATCCGCTACTAATTATCTATTAACGTGTCGGGTCTAACCCTACACCCTAGTCCGCATCGGCGTAGAGCCCGCCACCAAGCGATCCCGTAAAAAAATTGCAATAGCACTATCGCTATCCATTAATTTGACTTTTAATGCTTGTGTGACTCAATTAACGTCTATACTTAACATCGTTTATTAAGTTTCCTGTTTATTCCGTGAGTATTCGCAAGCAGGCACTGGCAACGGGTTGTTAACACTAACTACTACTAACGTGCCCCAGCAGATAGGTATAATGACGGAAGTACACGTATTAAATAAGAAAGAGATGTTAGATTTCATCATAGACATCAAGGAACCGGCGGCACTTGACGAAGAAAGTTCGATTCAATGTTTAGGTTGTAGGCTTAAATCATTAACTCAAAGTATGCTCTTACCTCGGGTCAGTCAATATTGTGAAGCGGAATGAGATTAGACGTACAAGGTGAGCGAACATAATATTAATATTGTCATTTGGTTATGTTATTTCCAATATAGGTCGTGCAATTAATGCAACGATCGTTTGCATTAGTTTGAACTTATACCTATATATGTAATTATGAGGTCGCATCAATAGGGGAGCTTGATTTTGTGTGGTAAATTAAAAAAATAAACTATATTTTTAACCTGCAACGATGGTGTCATTTTGTTTAAGTATAATTATTCAGAGGCAGTTAAATTTCTAGCAGTGCAGTGCGCTGTAGCGACGTTTAATGAACATGAGTTGCCCCGTTAGTTGGTCGTAAGGTCGTAAC
The DNA here is from genome assembly GCA_018248915.1 of Hesperia meskei straton. NCBI lineage: Eukaryota > Metazoa > Arthropoda > Insecta > Lepidoptera > Hesperiidae > Hesperia > Hesperia meskei. Next base: position 704 of record DWJQ01001455.1, on the reverse strand, counting down.
GTAACTAAATTAAAACCACGAGCATCGACCAAGCGGGTACGTACACGGTTTATATAAATGTTAGACACCAAATTAGAAATTTAATAGAACTGAAGACGAACTTCAATTCTACTTTTCGGTACGACATCAAAGCTGATCACGTTTTTGAGTCGTGCACAGGTGTATTGGGAAAGTCAACAAACTCGGTTTTGGTGTTTTTCCAGCTTGCGGGGTTTTCTTTTGTTAAAAACTAAAACAAATGGGCTAAGAATAATATTGATGTACTGCAACTATTGTATTAGTAACTGTGTGTTTTGATTTGATGCTGATACCGCACTCAGCTATGGACGGGGCCCGACCAACGCCCGACCTACCCGACGACCAGTTAATTATTTACGGAACAAGTCGATATCATCATAACGGATGCGATTAAATCTCATATTTTTAATTAGTGGTCATTCAACGTATTTACTAATAAGTGCCATCTGTTTGATAATATACCTAAAGGTCATAATATGCGGACTAAGGGACGATTCACACGTATCAGTGAAGTCACCATTCCGTCACGGTTCCGGCAAATCTTTCATACATTCTCGGCATTGTCAGTGCAGTGTCAGTGCTGACAATGCCCAGAATGTATGAAAGATTTGCAGGTACTGTGACGGAACGATGACTTCACTGATATCTGTGAATCGTCCTTAAGGGTCAGCTCACACCGAGACACG
>DWJQ01001454.1:0-11050 GCA_018248915.1 Hesperia meskei straton | reverse complement strand
AAAACATGAATAATAAATAATTGAAGGCGCGTAATCAGTAATTAACAATTATAAAAATAGATTAAGATTAATCTACTTTGCAAAAATCCGCGAGCAAACTCGTATAAATCGCATACTTATAATATTTTTATGCAAACACTTTTTTTTCCTCCTACATAGGTACATGTAATAAAACAAGGTAACAACAAAAATACACCAACACACGTGTCAATGCATGTACCAAGGAATCTCTTTATCAACCGTCGAAATAATACCGGTATACACAAACCGAATTTATTATCTGTAGACCGGGTCAGTGGCATGTGAATGGCGTGAGAATGGGTTAGGAGTGTTAGGACCTAGATTGGATATCCCAGTTGGGAGCGTTGGGAGGTAACACCTGCTGACTGAATGAAAAACGATACTGGTTTATGCGTAAAGGAATTCTAATTTTTTTTTCATCTGGCAAACCCGGCGTCGCTTCGTTTTTGGGAAATTACGCTCTTAAGGTTTCTAAAAGTATCTACCTACAAAAATAATCATAAAACTTTACTAAACTAAACTAAAGGAGCCCTGTTGTACATAAATATGAACATTTATAGCTATTTAATGATGATTTCTTTCGCCAAAAATTCCTAATGACCTAAAGTTCCTGTAAATAGTATTTCGTGATTTTGTTAATCTCCATACACGCATATTTTTCTTTAGACGTTATATTTTTAAATTTCCTGGCATCTAATTGTCTCCATATTCAATTTTGCTGAGGAATTTTGCCATTCATACCCAGAGTAGTTTCGTGACACTTGCACAATTAAGATTAACGAAGTCCCGAAGAAATTCCTGCTAAGCTACAAAATTGGTGACCAAAAAATATTTGTATTGCATCAAAATCGGCCACACATTTAGACCCTAGAACTTCTCAAAGAAAAACACATAAATAGGCCGTTATACGCATTACTGCCCTTTGAACAACTTTGAACACAAAGACGACTAAGCTATTAATAAAGTTTTCGCACACACACATGCGAGCTCACAGCACCGACACAACTGCCACCAATAAAACTCATTCGAAATTGATTGCGCGCCAAAATTGAAGCAATTATCCCGCGCTCGAACTTCATTCAACAGTTCGAATTTCGAATCCAACAAGCCATCCGCGCCGTCGCAATTAGCTGCCGTTCGCTTATCTCAAAGGGATGCGTTCACAGATATCGCGATATTAAAACTTTGTCGAGATATTTACTACGACGGATATTAAAGCGAACGTGTTCTTTTAACAATTAATTTTTGACGTGAGAGTATGTCTCTAAATTTCTTTAGATTGAGAGAGGCAAATAAAATTAACATTTTTAAATTGTGGGACACATTTCGGTGTTTCCTTACATTTATCACGTACATCCGATATTTAATTACACCAATTTTATTGATACATACAAGTTAGATTTATTAGGTTTTGTGTGGACTGTAACACATTGCGCGTGGCGGAAAGAAAAGTACCGCCATTTTGAAAACGCCGCTTGTAGAAAATTGTTGCCGTTTTATACAGAGTTCGAAGGGTTCGTACACGTAGTCAAGTGAATATACAACCATCCACGATGGAGGTAAACGCCATAATTTTTTTCAGTCAATTTGAATTATTTTATTAAAACCATTGGACCTAGAGCTGGAAACATAAAAATTGTAAGTGAAGCCTTGACCATCCGAATATGTGACAGAAGAAGTTATTGCAGCCAAAGATTGCAGCTATTATAGCTGTATTAAAAACTTATGTTTTATTTTTAACCATTATAGTTACTTTTATAAAAAAGACCAAAACGTGAACTAGAATGTTTAAATAAAATAAATCAATTTTCAACCACAAATTCAAAGGATTGCCGAGCGATACCCGATTGAGAACTTTGTTTAAAATGGATCGAGTTGAACAAGCTATCTCAATTAACTGCGTTGTGCGGTTATCTCAGAGAGAAATTCGGAGAATAGGATAAAACTTTAAACTTTATGCAGATATTGTCGCTTCAAGATATTGAAATATGAAAGCGTCTTTAAAATTATTAATTATATTGGCTAACTTTAACTCGTGATGCTCATCAAAATTGTTCCATCAAAATTGTTTGTGCCTTTTCAGCTACAAATGCGTTGAGTACCTATATGTTGACTTGCTATTCAGACGTTCAATCCGTCATTCATCCTTCATCCTATATTATGATATGATATGATAAGTTTAACAATTAAAAACAATTTATTTTTAAACACACAAATCTTTACCCTAAAATAATGATGCATGCACGAATTTTATTGTATCACATAAGTATTACCTACACATATTATAAAGTTAAACGTGTATTATCTATTGTCCAGATTAAAGCGAATCTAAAACACAGTTTCTATAACGCCTAGACTTCCCAAAATGACAAAAAATCGAACTCCCTAGAGCAGTATACAAAAATAAGTCTCTCGAATGTCGCAAAAAGCTGGGAAAAGTCCCCATAAAATAGGGATTGGAAACCCCGCATTGAGTGGAGGGTAGCAGCCCTTTGTTTGAACAATTTTCTCCAAAAACAGGCGTACTAGCGACTTCGGTACTTACTTACTTCTATACATACATCTACACCGTAATATAAACATACACTTTTGCTAGATCAGCTTTTAAGAATTGACATTTTCTGTACATAAAACAGTAACTGTGTCTTTACATAAAAAATTGAGAAAAGTAATTTTTTAGCAACTTTGGTACTTCTATACATACACCTAGATCTTAATAAATAAACATAGATACACTTTTTTTAGATCAGCTTTTAAGGTTTCACATTTTCAGTGTCAGGGGATATAACAATGAGAAAAACAATTTTAGGAGAAATTCAAAAGGAACTCAAGTATTTGCAAACTGAATAAAGCAAAACGAAAATAAAAAATGTTACCTCATGCTAAGGTACATCGCTGTAAACAGCTAAAAAGCTACAAAAAACCGACGACAAAATTAAAATTCCAAAACTCATTGCCTATGAGATCTCTGGGATTCACAAATGTTTTTTTAAAGGGTTTTTCAAGTATAATAAAATTCAGTTATCAATCAATAAAAGACAGTTTTAATGCATAGATTTTAAACAAGCCTTGTTAATCGATGCTATGTGGACAGAGCCCTACACCGTACACTCAACGAAGAAAATAATTAAATTAACCACCCTGGCGGTGATTGTGGGACATCGACATACTAAGTAATACTGTTTTATTCCCGCCTTTTTTGATGTTTGTGAAGGAAAATAGATTCCGCCGGTTATGCTATATTTTGTTCATGTTACGGACGTATTTACATGAAGTAGTTACGTACGTTACATTAAGTAGGTACGTACCTACTTAAATGGTAATGCTCTTAGTACCTACCATATTAATCCTTTGGGAAGTGATATATTTTGTTTCTTAAACCCATTCATTATAAGACCCTAGGATGGTCAATGATGAATTATTTTTCTATGTTATTGTGACCGACAGAAAATTATATCTATGTATTGAAAATACTCCACACTTTATATGCAAAAATTATAGTCAGATTCCCACTTTAATTAAATGGTTCCTTCTTGGAGCAATTCTCTACAAAAATAATCCTTCAAATTAACGTTTCATATAAAAATCATAAACGACTAAGTTCTGGCAGTTCATAACTAACAGCCAACCATGAAGCAAATGCTTCATGCAGCCAACACACTCAAAAATAGAACCTCTGCTTTTTAATTAAGTTAAAAATACATTCCGAGTCCGTACACCGTTCCATTTTCGAATATTTAGTTGATTAAATCTGTTCCTAAGACCGGACAGAGACCGAAGACCGGAGACCGGTGACCGGAGACCGAAGTAATACGAGATCATAATGAACACATCCCCCGGGGCCAAGTAAATATCCGAAACAGTAGTGGGCCGGGTAATTTACTGGCTACATTAATTATCATTACGTCTCGTGCCAGCGGGCGGTCGATGACTTTAATATCGGCTTATGAGGCGAATTAATGGGAATAAACTATTTTATATACAAATTCAAATATATAAATCTATGTATATAAATAAATTTGACGACCCTGTAGCCTAGTTGGTTAGCCGACCCTGCCTGCGACGCGAGGGGTCCCATGTTCGATTCCCGGCGGGGGCAGATATTCATGTGGCAGATAAATATTTGTACTCGGGTCATGGGTGTAATGTGTTATATGTATGTGTAGTCCATGCCATGTAGTGGGATATTTATAAGTTGCAGAGAAATTCATACGAACACTTAGTTTAGTTACATATCTATATTAAAACACATCAGTGAGCAAGCAACCTTAGGGTGCTATACGTCTCGAGTGTGGAAGGGTGCGAATTAAAACGAAAAATCACTGCTATTCGCACCCTCTGCATCTTACTATTGTATGAGATGCTATTTTCAACCTTATAGCAATAGAATTTATGGCTTATACTTATCAAAACGTAGCAGAAAATAACTTCAGTAAAGTAAAAATGCACTTGCATTTTCTTTGAAGAATGTTGCATGCAGTCTTATTAAGGATCTATGATAGTAGTAGGTATGTAGGTAGTAGGTAGTATAATAGTATTTAAAGACTTATGTAGGTAGGCACTACTTTACTTATAATGTCAGTGGAGGTAGGTATTTAAGTTTGTTATACTACGACTAATATTCTTTTCCAATTTAAAATTCGAATACTTGTAGCTTTTACATGGCTATATGATCTTACTAGCTTTTGCCCGCGGCTTCGCTCGCGTGGAATTTGTTTATATCGCGAACTGGGTAAGTGGGGAAAGGGGTACGTTACCAACTATCTTCCTGAGAAAATTCATCGAAATCGGTCAGGCTTCATCAACTCAGTCAACTTTCATCACGTATTTCAAGCCTTTAGGGGTTGATTTTTGAAAAATAAAGTAACCTATGTGTGACTCTGGGTTTTTAACTATTTTCAGTCCGAATTTCACCCAAATCGGACCGGTGGCTTAGCCGTGAAAACGTCACAGACAGACAGACAGACTTTCGCATTTATAATATTAGTATGGATAGACAGTTTAGTCTCTAGCTGGCAAAATACCGCCTAGGCTCTGGTCTATGGGAATTAAGAGTACTTTCGCAATTTCTCCTCATTTAAAAACCACTTCTCTGAAACGGTAGGTAGTAAAATCGTAAACGACAAGTAGGTACTGGTTGATATAATAGCTACGAAATAAAAATTACAATTCAAAACAATAACCAGTCTCCATACTTGCAATAAGGAACGCAAGTATTTTACAATACAAATCGGATATATCATTTATCCTTTTCATGCAAATTTCAGCCATGGAAAGAAAGACAGAGACAGACAGCTTAGCATTACATGAATAAGTTATGATGGTAAGCTTAATCCGTAACTCCAAAACTACATAAAGAAGTTTTACCTCACCAGATGTCTCTGCTGTAGACAAAACGAGTAAAGCGCAATGAATGACCATACAATACAAATACCATGATAGCACATCGCCCAAATTGCATCTATGTGCAATTCCCACGCGTCTACACGAATTCACAAAGCTAAATGTAATTTTAAACTGTAATTAACCGGAATACGACGCAATATCGCGTGACCTACTTTTATCTATCGCTACAATTCCAGTTTCACAGGCGATTTGCAATCGTAAAACCTGGAATGGAGCTTCATTTTTGTGTGTACTTTGGTCTGAAGTAGGTTTTAAAGTCTAACTCCACAAATTACAATTTCATGTGAAACCGTAGCACGGAATAGATACCGAAAGACTTGGTTTCAAAGTAACAGTAACGTCGGAATTTAAATTTAGAATTTTTCACAATCACAAACCTGAAAGGTAAGGTATTGACCAAGTGCGATTAGAAGACTGCTCACACTTTTAAAACCATTCTACACAGACCGCTCGTACACAAATCTCCTTTACGATGTTTTTTTAACCAAAATAAAGAGATATTTGTCTTACAGTATACATTTTTTGTCTTATATCATTTACATATTTATTTGTCTTATATCAAGTACCTAAATAAGTAGTAAGTAGTTGTTCGACATTTAATATTTTTTAATTGTTCAGATTTTTGTGTTACTTTTCAACCGACTAAGAATAATGTTTTAGCAAGGTATAAATATTTGTAAATATAGGAATAATCTCAATCAACAATTAACTACGCGTCGCGTTAATGAAATATAAACATAATATAATATACCTATTTGTAATATCACACCGTTGGATGCTGTCCCCAGACCAGATAACGGTTTCATTTCGTCGCGAAATTAAGCTCACCTCTGCCTGATAAATCCCCACATTTTGTCTTCCAGTGCTGCGGTTATTAAATCTACAGAGACGAAGATTAAAGCCCGATCAGGTAATTAACTAATTGTACTATTGTGTAGGTAATTAGGGAGCGTTAACTGTCCACGAATCCTACTAACATTATAAACTAGCTATATGCCATCATCCAATATTTCATTCCCTTAGGGGTTGGTTTTTGAAAAAAGACTACGACGACTAAGTACTACAAAAAAGACTCATCATCAAAGACCAAAATCATTAAATACCTTTTTTGTTTCAAATGAAATTAGCATATTTGACATTTAGTTTTATTTGACATCACCGGTCATTTCGCAGTGAACTGGACAATCAGACCTCTTCACATACTCAACAAGTAAATAAGCGCGAATAAATAAAAGCATATTTTGTTATTGAGGGGCATCACAATGAAGAATAAAATGGCCGCTTAATCCCGGCGCGGGTAATCTCTTGATTCCCGCTGGGAATTAATTTCAGCACAGAATGTTTCAAAAGATCTTGTTAATATTTGGTTTTAAGCTGCTCCGTAAATCGGTATATTTACCTTTCTTCTTTTGTCTTATTTCTGTATTTTTTAGCAAAATTGGATGTTCCTTTGTTTTTCTTTACATAAATAAAAGTAAATTGGAACATTGCTGGAATATTCAACAATCAACATTGATTGAATGCTTATTAGATTTGACCGTGCATTATTATGTACAACATTTTGCTGACATGATCCGAAATTAGCTCTGATAGAAGAAAAATAGTTTCGTGCATGACCACTAGATGGCGAACGCTTTTATTTTTTGGGCAGGCTATACTTACATATTTGTTTATGACATAAAATAAAAATATAACAATGGAAGGTAATACGTTTGAACATATATGTACATAAGAAAATCTACTCATAGCAACAGTATTAAAGTGAGTGTCAGAATGGCGGGTGTACCTCACGGATTTAAGTATTTCTTTTGGATTACAAACGTACCTGATGTGTACCTATCCTAAAAGTCTGTGTACCTCCTTCAATGCATAGAATGTGTTCAATACACATACAGATTTCAATATATACAGAATTCAATGGTACGGTATTCAATCATACAGTATTCAATGTTACACTGAGGTACACATCAAGGTTTGTAATCCAAAAGAGATATTTAAATCCGTGAGGTACACCCGCCATTCTGACAGTCACGTATTAAAGCTTCCAAGAAATACTAGTACATTCGGATTAAATGCGGAGCCTTTGTCTTGTAAATAATGCATTCAAGAGATTCAAGGTTACGTTTCTACTGAACACTTAGAAAACTAAGGACTGTATATTTTTCAATTCAAATTATTTAAACAGTGCCACAATACTGCGTATGTGTTTATACATACCATGTTTTTACAAAACACTTTATTTTTTTTTATTTTTTTATAGCCTTGAGTGGGACGAAAAAGCGGACGAGCCACCACCAGCAACACCAGGGGAGTCACCTGTGCAACGCCGGCCCGGAAGGAGAGCACTTTTTACAACTTGCTTGAAGAAGCTTTTTATAACTTCAGCAATTAAAGAGAAGTGGAGTTTGTTTTAAATCCATAAAAAGTAGTCTATTCTAGATATAGACTCGTAAGCACGTAGGTATAACATTGAATCGAATGACAAACAGTCGGCATCAGTTCCCGCAGTGGGATTCCAGCGACCGCACGAACGCTATCTCTACTAATAGCACTGTTACCGAATAATGCATTCCGATTAAACTTAACTTTGAAACGAGTTTCTCTTCAAACTTATATTTTCTTTCTTATTTATAGTCCTTAATTGCAGCACCCTTAAAACTAAGGAGTACATGGGAAGATTTAGATGGTATTTTACTAGCCGCTGGGAGCTGTTCAGAACAAAAAAATACCCTAAAAGTCAAGTAAAGTAAATGTTACATTTCTTAGGAACATCTCAATGAAGTTTTAATGTATCTTTGGGTACTGAGCATCGCTCTCGCCTCAACATGGAGGCCTATAGTTTATAGCACGTTCCACCACGCTGCTACAGTGTGTATTGGAGTTAGTCTTACGATAACCAATGGCACCCGTTATGGGCAGAAGCTGGAAAACTCTAAATATTTTTTTACCATTAGAAGTCACAAATTCTCATTTTTGCACCTTGATCCTAATCAAACATTGAAATATTTGATTTGTTGTAAACGTTTCATTCCCCATCTCTGTATTTCACCAGGGCCTAAAAGCATCTTTTGGCGCTTGGGTGACAGAGACAGCGCCTTACAGGTACGGCAAATTGTAAAGCGCTGTCTCTGTCACCCACGCGCCAAAAGATGCTTGTACAACTTTACCTTTTTATTTTAGTCTACCTGCCCTGCTTTTAGTTCAGAATATTATTGACGTCTACATTTTCCACAGCGTTGCAACGACAGATGTGAGATGCACTACGAGTGTACTTGAAAAGAAAGGGTTTAGAACAACCTTAAAAGGGTTTTATCCGTTTTAGGTACGTTCTTAAATTGTCAAATTCTGTCACTGCACTCGAGAATTCAGTTCTTTCTAGTATTTCAGTAAGTACATTTGATGGCTTTGATAATATTACAGCATAATTACGAGTCGTTTAAGCGTAACTTTTTCATTTGTTAGGGAATTGAACTACTTATAAACAAGTATAACATTAAGGTGGATATAATTAAATGAATGAATTAGATTAAGCCTATTTTAAGTCAGTTTTTAAACCATGACTACGATTCATGTAAGTCAAAATATCATCGTACAATATAATATCGTGAGTGCCCGCATTATAATTAACTGGTATAGTCCTATACTTGTATGTTCGCGTATTTGTGCGAATGTGTCAGTAACCAGCCTTTAATATGTTACCAGTAAACGACTTACGAATTAAACTTTTATGTTTGGTTTTGTTTTCAATCGTACCTACAATGTGGGCCACATTGTTCTATTGAAAACAGGCGTAAACATACAAGGGTATTTGTGGCGATAATTGGTACATTATTAAACGTTAAAATAATCGTACAACAAAGGTTGACCGTGATTTCCATAATTTTGTTCTGTTCACCTGACTGGGAATTTTGTTTTCTATGCCTAACATTTAAACTGTAACTGGGTCAAGTCTTCACATATAGCTTGACCGGGAATATAGAAAATCTATCATGACAGCGCTAAAGTTTCCTTTCTTATGGCAACAGTATTTATAGTAAAGCTCATGTCATTTTATCAACAAATTCGGAAATGTTATTTTAGGGAATAAATGTTATTTTAAAGGAAATGTTATTTTAGCACATAGAAAACCACTTTCCTTTTACGACTATTAATAGTTTCTGGCATTTTAGCTCAAAATAAGCACTCAAAGTAACAAAACAAACCATGACATTCAACTCGTTGCCAAGCAATTAACTAGTGACGCTTAGAAAGTAAGCGTTGCCTGTAAAACAAATTAGTTCCATAAGCTTACCGCAATATTGCGAGGTTTTCTATATTCCTGGTCCATCTATAGGTAATCTTTTGACAACGTGGAGATTATTTAACAGATAATTTATTAGAACATGTCACGTGTTATGATGACTCTTGTCCTAGTAGTGTGTTAGCTTTTATTTGTTATACCAGCATATAGTACGCTTCCCAAACGGTTATAAGTATTAAAGTATAAAAAAACAAATACAGAAACATCTATGTCTATTTGAATACATGGAGCGTGTTTAATATGTAATGAAACGATTCGGGGCACACTGCCGTGCTCGTTCCATGGCGTTACATGTTTAATATTGCCTTCTGTTTGAGATGGTTATTTTATTCAGGCACATTGCTTAGGTACTAATAAACCTATTTGCGTGCATTAATGTTAGATTTTTCATTGACATATTTATTACAAATATAGTTTCAGTTAAAGGACTTTCAATGTTTTTTCAACAAATTGTTTTTTCTTCATTGTATTGTATTTAGAATGAATTTACGTTCGCTCTGTGACAAGAACCTTATATGTGTGAATAGGCAATTACATACTAAGGTTTTCTTCTATTTCCTAATTTTTCACGGGAGTACTTACGAATAGTGGCCACTTTAACAGATCCTACTGTCGAACATACGATACTCCATAACTCCATAGCTATATGAAAACGCTAATACATACCTATTTATTAACGTTGCCATGCTTACAGTAAAATTGCCTCGCGTATTACAATTTTGCCAAAGCTACTTACGAAAATGGTGTGCAACAACTATTGTCCATGTTATTTGTTATGTATACGAAAGTTGTTTTCCAATCGAACAAAATCAATTGCATATAAAAAAAAAACTATTTCATTTTTATTTTTCTGTTTCCCTTTTTTACTTTTCTTTTCCTTTTTCATGTCTACGAGCATGGCAAACAGATAGACATTAGATAGCTCATTTCATAATTTTATCAGCTTTAAAAAAATAACAGCATAGTAAGTACCTACACAGATAAATACTATCAGATATAAAAAAGAATAACTTCGTGCACAGATAAATAAAACCACTGTAAATTCATAAGCATGTTTTCATGAAATCGCGGAGTCGCTAGCAGTCCTGATATATTCACGAGGTATTTACATACAGTATCCTGGAGATCTACCACAGTAGCAAGAGTGGTTCTCGTAAGATAGTTTTATTAAGAGCAAAGCTTTCGTATGCGAGGTTGCTCGCTTCAACGCTTACAGTTTCTGTAGAGGATTTCTCTCGTAAATATTGTTGAAATTACATGAATAAGTATAAGTATATGGCAAACGATGATAGCCTAGTGGTTACGAACTCCGCCTCCTATTCG
>DWJQ01001453.1:0-11051 GCA_018248915.1 Hesperia meskei straton | reverse complement strand
CTGATAGTTATTTTGGAAATATATTTAATGTACAGAATTGACCTCTCTACAGATTTATTATAAGTATAGATAATGAGTACATTTTGCTCATATCTGAAATTTAGGGACAAGGTGCACTAAGTAGTTAGGAAAGAGCAAAAGATATTTAAATAATTTAATCATTGGCTTATATAGCGGGCCTGCGTACAATGGATAAATTGGTTTGTTATGATAATTTAAACCAGGATAAGCTCTATATTTCCTCACCTCATCATTGGTAGTCTCGTCACACTCCTCCTTGATGATGATCTCGTCGTTGTGGTTGTTGTTGCTGGTGTTGTTGTTGAGCGCCTTCGACTCGTCCGGCCCGTTGATCACTATCTGCTGGTTCGGCGTTATGAACACCTGCCGACAATATAACGAAGGTCACAATCTCGGAAACGGTGACAATTTTACTAAAATGATTTTTTGACATCTGGCGCCTTATTATGAACTCTTAATTCCAGATAGTTCACGTTCACAACGTGTCGGTGACAAAGACAGCGCCTTATTACAGAGTTCATATTAATATGCCTACTGATAGGTCCTTCTTCAGGCTAGTTTCCGTTTCAGTTTGACGTACAACTTATGGGACACAAGTATAATTTAAAAAAAAAATGAATTACTTTACTATAATTTATATTTATTTTAATAAACATCATGGCAATCAATTTAGGATCCTCACCAACCTCCGGTTGAAGGACACTACACGCTGTAGTACCAGCAAAGTAATAGTACCAACATTTCATATGTTCTACACATTTGACCTACTTCATAAAGCCAACCAAAAATGTTTTGTACATGTGTTTCTGTCGCAAAGTGACAGTTGTAAGCCGACATCACTCTTTTTACATCGACAACCACAATATAATTGCTTGTATCGTCATTTATCAGCTTATCATATAAGAGAAAAAACCCTAGACATAGAAAAAAGAGGGAGTTTGTTAATACCTGATGCTGCATCACCTGTTCCTTGTTGTCCTGCTGCATGAGCTGCATCTCCTGCGGCAGCGTCACCACCTGCATACCTGCACGTACCACATATTCTGTTACCACCATCACAAACAACCACTATAAAATAAATGTATTGTTGTAGTGACGCATGTTTTGTGGATTATGTGTATTATTTGCATTTATTGCCTCTTAGCTTCATGGTCGATATGACCTTTAAATCGGCGAAAACAGCTATGATAGTGAAATTTAGGTGGTCTCCACCTCTCCAGTAGCCACTCTCTGAGTGTTCTCTGTGGAAGCCAAAGGCTTCTTTAAGCTTCTGTGAAGGTTTCGCTAAAATATTGCGCTATTGTAAAACAAGCCCTTTAGTTAATGGGTAGAAATGAAAAAATTATGCCAAAATCAATGTTGCATGATTGTATAAAGTAGGATAATTTTAAATGTGATTTTGTAACAAAGGAAAATGGTTTGCCTTCTATGACCTGCACCTAGGTATGTATATCTTTAATCCAATTAAAACAAAGTCAAATATCTATGATATCAATTTATTGTCTGATTCATAAACTTAGTAATAACTACACACTTCAGGTGGTTGTTTCGCTATGTGGCGAGAAAGTTAAATAAAAAAAGTCTTTTGTTTTCGAATTGGAGTTAAGTGGATGTAATGTGTGCGGATTGTGCGACGATAAACAGTACAAATCTTACACGGGATTTTTTTACAAACAATGGATAACAAAAATAACACAAGGTGGAAAACTAAACAATTTGGATATATAATGGAGATGATTACCAGAAAGGAAACTGTGCCTTAGGTCTCAAAAACATTGTCATTTAGGTACTACGACACTACAGAGGAAAATAAACCGTTTAGCAATTTGGTAAGGTTCTAAGTCTAACTCTAATTTGATTATTTTCATTCTTATTTAGAAGACTATCTTTCTTTACTCTATCTTTTACTAATTGAAATCTTTAAAATTTACAAAGATATTTGCCAATGACGGTTTGTAACGTGTCGCTCGGTAGAGCTTTAGCCTGGATAGCTGGAAACCTTGTTTGAGCCAGCCGCTAAACAAGTTCTTTCACTTCTTTCAGCTTTCTTACGTCCATGGCAACAGTGAGCACTTACCATCAGATGACTCATCTGTTCGTTAGTGAAAAAAGGTCCATCTACAACTAAAAGTCTATACAAAATAACCATAATATGATAAAATATTGATACTAAAACGATCTATAGATAGGAGTCGGATGGTGCAGTGTTCCAACAACACAATGTTATCATTATCACAGAACGGATGGTGAGTGCGTTTACCCCAATGCACCAATGCAACAGATATGTTAGGACACTGACAGAAATAAGAAAAACCTTCATTCACCTGGTCTCATCCTGAATGTACCTGGACATTTACAAAATACATTAAAATATTTGTTAACTAAATCCATTAATTATGGGCCGTTTTCAATAATCTATTGATTTATAATCTCTGGATATTGACAGCTGCTAGGTAACTTCCAGAAGGTTAAGGGTAGATAATAGTAATAAGAATGGCCATAATTTGTAACATAAGAATTTACCTTCAGGTAGTGAGTTTCCCAGTATTGGTATGCCACCTGTTTCATTTGATTCTGGTGAATATGCAACCGTTAAGACTGCACCTGGAAAAAAATATGTATTTTGTTAATATCCAGAAAATGTTATAAGAATACATTTAATGTTGAAAGCCAACAAACCAGTACCTGAAGTTAAGTGGCCACTATAGCCCATAAACAAAACAGCCAAGAGTGGATGAAGACGAATCAAAGTCAAACTTTCGACGAATACGATTGGCAAATGACTCGAGCATCATTGTGCTTTTTACCAGATGGATTTCAACCCTACTATTGGTGGTAGGGCTTGAAGTCTTACTTGAAAAACATCAAATCGATCCATCCATCCATCACCATTTTAGCGTCCCTTGCTAGACATAGGCCTCGCCTAACTTGCGCCACTTTGACCGGTCCTGCGCCTTCTGAACTCAGCGGATGCCCACTGTTTCCTCAGGTCTTCATACCACCTGGTCAGGGGGCATCCTGTGCTCATATAACATTGTGAAATGCGTCAAACATTTACCTTGTTGGTAGCCCTGGATAGGTATTTGCATTTGGTACTTGGGCTGTTGTTGCTGCAGCGCCAGGTTTGGACTCAACACCTGGATTTGCACTGTGGCTGGTGGGTCCCCTGGGCAAGACAACACACACATTAATCTTATCGTAAAGTTTTCAGAATCGAAAGCTTGGAATTCAGCTTGTCCATTTTAGAGTCTCATCTCTGCTAGGCTCTTGAACAACCAATAAACATGGTAAGATTATTATGGTCAGGCAAACTATGTACCTATTTATCTGTAGTGATACAGTTGACCATTTAGAAGAGGCCCTTAGTTAGTTTTCCAACTTAAATAAAACAGCCTTGCCAACATAAATAAAACAGCTGCCCCCAATTTTATTTGTCTGGATAAAGGTTAAGTGACCACTACTGCCAGCTGGACACATTACCATCATATTGTCATCTCTAACACTCCTGGATACTCCTGTTGGTAGAGAACTCACCAGGCTTATGTCCCTGCAGGGTAAAGGGCACGGAGATGATCTGTGGCGTGGGCATGGCGGTGGCGCCATCTATGGTGCGCACGTACTGCACACCCTCGCCCATGTTCACTCCGCCCACCATCCCCACCACCTGCACCAATGTTTCATAATTATTCATTGCTCTGTTTTGGTGAGGAATTTTCTGTGTTTGTTATTTTGTCTTCAATTAAGTGAAGACCTTATGTCACAAGTTAATACTATTCATAAATATAATCAAAATTAATTTCATGCAGCATGTAGTACTCGTACTAGTAAATATTATGTTGACTCCTTTTTTAATTTATGTTGAAAATTAATTATGCATAGAACAGACTGAAATATGATGACTAAATCAATCCTGAATGTGTTTGTGTGTATCACTGCAACATGTTCAAAGATAACAAACCAGATGATTCAACCAACAATTGAAGCTAGATGAAGGATCCATGAAGGATAACACTTCAAATAACATTTAACATGAAAATACTGACCAGTTACTAATGAATGGGGCCAATCATAATTGTAAAAAGAATAAATGGTTACTCAATCACCACTAATGAACATGATCATTCTATAGGTATTTTTATAGTTCTTAGTTGGTTGTATAGATGTGTGTCTCTGCTGGTTGGTGTTGGGATTCATAAAGAGACCAACCGAACTATTGGAGATATGGAAAGGCTGCCACTATTAAGGGTATATAAAATTTAAGATGTTTGTAATATTATCATAAGTACATTGTCTTAACTTCACACATTAAAGATACAAATTTATTCATGATTTCATCACTGAAGGAGCTAGTATAACAGTATTTTATTTAAAGTGTAATTGGAATATCTAGTTTTATTTAAGGTGTAAGGCATAAATATAATCCAAAAGCAGGTGGCTATAGGATATAGCTATAGGCTACAGGCTTTAGGATATAGCTGTTCATAATACTAGGCTATCATTGCTCCCAGCGGACTCCAACTGTGTATACTTAACATATTTATATATTTGAAATGTTATGCCAACATTTGGCAGATTATTTGTATGAGATCATAATTATAATTATAATTATAATTATTGTTGAAGAGTAATGCAGAGTTATAGACCTGTTGAAGTGTTCCATTGTTTGATACACTCTGTTGTAACTTGGCGACAGGTATCTGCCCGCTGGTTGTGACAAAGTGTGTTCCAGCAGCGTTCACTGCTGAAAATGCTGCAAAATTCATCTCAGAGTCCTCGTCACTGCAAGGAAAGGGTTTATTACAAATTAATACCACACTATTAACACAGGTGTATGTTTTGATTATATTTCAGAAAAATGATCAGATCATTTTTACTACGGAAATACAAAGTTATCATAAATAAGGAAGGTGGCTTCAATATACCCTGACAACATACCACATGTGCTTAAATGGAATGAACCCATTGGAAATTTAAGTTATTGGATTTTCAGACTTCACTTTGTCATTTTCTTTATTTATTAAGTTGGAATATTAATAGTATTTAGTATGATGTATGCATTTTATATTTGAGCTTTAAAATTTATGCATAATTTATAATTTCTTAGACGTTAATTATTCTTTCATGGTTGTCGTGATTGTGGGCTCAATTTAAACATACTAATGTTTCTAATTCATTTAAAAGTCAATGCCTCTATTTAATGTTGTAAAACTCAGCCCACAAGAAAAGGAAAAGTTGTGTGAAATTCAGAATATATCAACGCTGATGAAAGTAGTCAAACAGCTGTTGCATAATGTTGAGAGCTAGAAACGTAGAACTAACTTTTGTTGAATTTGTATGGTATGTTTTGTGTTACTTTGGATTAAGTTATAGCTCAATTTAATAATTGACTCTCCAGTTACTTATATGTAATTATGTAACAAGGTAGTTAAAACTTCAAGTGTTTGGTACGGTTCCTTTAACATGATGGTAATACAATTTATGAAATTAACATTTTAGTTACAGTGTCGTACCAAGAGGCATCATCTCTGGTGGGCATTTTCTGCATATCGCACATGATCCAGCTAGCGACAGCCAGCCGGCGACGCGGGAAAACGAAATTAAAACCACTGTCCCACTTGATTCATTCACGAACCACCCGCGCGTATCCCCACGTCCCACGATCCCACCACTGCGGCTCCACACGCACGGGACTACACTGGGACCTCAATGGTAGGGCACATACCACTGGCGGCCACCAGACGCGACACAACACTGAATTAATTCACCAGCGGTGAGAGGCGAAAGATGATCGCGACTAGTAATAAGAAAGTGGGTTAAAGAAAGTTTTTATGCAAGCTCGATGCTCGACCGGCGAGTTGGTACACGCGCTCGATTCCAGTGCCGGCGCTAGATCTAAGACTGCTGAGGATCATACTTTCTCTTCGCGTACTTTCACAAAACACACGCCGAGGTGTGGTCGTGGTTCAATAACTGTAGGAAGCGAGCTCGTTGAGTAATCTCGCAAGCTACGTGCTTCTATATCAACTTATTCGCAACCCATGCAAGTATTTTTTGATTTAGGTAACGCATGAAGGAAGCTAGTAGCTCAATGGATAGTAGTATGACTTTTGTAATTCGAACACATTTATAAACCTATTCGTTACTGTAGTAAGCAGAAAATACCATGCGGTTGTTAGTGTGGATATCAAGTGTTTTGTACGTAGTTGTAAGTGAAAGGGATGACCTGAATAATGTTAACTAGTAAATATAACAGGCGTTTATTCTAAAACCGCTATAAAGTTCTGAGTAAAGTTAATCTAAAATTCAATTCATCTCGAATATAGGTTCAAGGTTATGTTACTATAGATTGTATCTCAGACATTGTAAGAGGATTACAAGTTTAGTTTCCTTGAATCCATTCTTATAAAATTGCGCTCGCATATACAAGGCCAAATAAACATGAATCGAGACAAAGAAAAACGAATGAAATAGGACATTGGTATGATTTTAGTTACGCAATTGCCGATTTACTATAGTATTTTAATTCATAAGTTTTGTTTATAGGCCACATAGACGTAGGCGGATCATACGCGTACGGAGAGTACGGCTACGGAGCACGAAGGCCGAAGGTTGTTCACCCCTACCTCCTGGCCGGATCACCGTTGAGCGCGGCCGCACGCATCCCCTCCAACGTGCGGGATCCCCTCCATATGCTTTTGATACCAAATCACTCCCGCTCCCGACTCCTTCCACCACCGACAGGAAAATCGCGAGAGGAGGGGTTGTACGGCCCTCTCGCGCGGCACTCTCGCGATAGCATTCAGGGACGGCCACGCGCCCGTATAACAGTTTTAACACGTACTGGTTGTACCGTTAAACGAAAACAGGGTCATGGATTTTCCCACGATATACTTAACTAACTTAACATTTTACATACCTCCGATCATTAATTTTTTTCTGTTCAATGACGTGTTGATTTTCACTTAGATAATTAGTTCACACACATTTACTTCACAAAAATGTAAACAGCAAGTGTTCCCACTCTACAACAAATGAAATCCGCCATTACTGTTTTTGAGTTTGTGAAATTTAACACCAGATGGCGCACTAATAACACTACACAGTACACTACACTTCATTCATGGATTGCTTGCTGTATTCAGAAACTAAGTTTTTTTTCATTCTATTCATTTTCAGGCAAAGAAACGTGTGCCAACTTCGCACCCAGTTGATGTATTTCAAAATCCTTTTCTCAGTAATTAAGGTGTGACCATTTTAAATGTTGACATCTTGATTTAACAAGCAATTACACACCATCACCAGAATATTGAACAAAAAAGAAGATTATGAATATTAAATAATTTAATTTTAATAAGTTACATTAACATAAGCTTAACATTCTAGGTACACAATTAAATATTGACACAATTAATTTGTTTATAGTCAAAATGGAAATTGTTGGCCTGATCTTTGTATTCTTTCTAAATGCAACTCAAACAAAAGTTTGTTATCATAAAAATAACTGCTTTGTGAAGATGTAAGCCCAGGATCATAACTCGGTCTTCTTTCCGAGTCTGAAGATGAGTTTGAAGAGTGAATACCATTTTCAACTGTTATCCCACCATTTAAATTAATATGACTAGATTCAGGAGATTGTGGACATTGTGGTGTTGTATTCGAGAGATTATTGTTTATGTGTAAATTATTAATTCTTTTCGAGAGCGGCATAAATTCACAGGTATCATCTTCGCGAGACCTCTTTCTGAAATTAATATTACAACATATGTATTAGAAAGATAAATAAGTTTAAGTCAACACTTTAGCCATTTTTGAATGATTGCATGGCCAATTTTGTACCTATTTTCTGTCATGTTTCTAGGAAAAGAAATCCCATCGTTTCCAAAATAAGTGATCCAGTTCAATGCTGCGTCTTTCCCAAAAGTCATCTGCTCACAAATTCTGTTGTTTGTATAAAAAAACTGATAAATTAGGTATAGATAAAGACAGATTACTATTTAATTCGTAAAAGGCAATTGCCTAAAGTTTGCTGATTTACTCAAAGCAGCAGCCAGAATAATGACAATGACATTGACAGTCGTTTGACAAACAGCTGTTTGTTATTTTTCTTTTTTTAATACCATAAACAAGTTGGCACACTAATATGTTTATATCTATGGTTTATATCAATAAATTACATCAAGAAAAGAATAAATTACAATTATTATGCATTATAATGTCTTCTCAAACATAGGAAGATATTCCCGGAATTGGTAATAAATCAAATAAATAAGTCTTTGACTTTATTGACGCTATGATGTGCTATGATGTCACCCTAAAGTCCAGTGTTGCTATGTTCTGCGTCTTATGGCAATTCAATTTTCTCGACAGATGTCGCCACTCGCCAGTACGGCTAAACAAGTACCTACCTAGGTAAACAGAAACACTCCTTCCAACGACGCGGCGCGTCGCCAAAGACCCGTCGCAGCGCTTTTAACTCTAAATAATGGAAGCTAATAGTTGTGAACAGATGGCACTTCTTACTTAACTTTAACATACAAACTTTAACTTGTGCTTTAACTAACAGTCCTCACACTTATTAACAAACTAACCAAAATATTCTAACACCATCTACTAACTGGACTAACAATCCTATTATAGTCCCTTTGAGTCTTAATTCTACGTCGGTCACAGTAAACTCAGTAAGTTGTTATCGGCGGCGGCGGAAGGGTGGTGCTACATGCTCGTTTGCTAACTGTTACTTCCATAAAAAAATGTTTCGACGTAGGCTCTTCTCTATTTATTTATTATCGACGACGGTAAAACGGATGGCACATCGTTATTTGCATCGTTATCTGCACGAAATATAGATTATTTCGTGGTTATCCGTGCTATGAGGAGGACTCCGGGTTATCCGATGGAACGCAAAACGAGTCCCCTTCAGGGGTGCCGTAAGCGAACGTGCAAGGCGTGCAGCACACGCGGGCACCACGCTTGGGGAGGCGCCAAATGGACCACTCGACATTTAAGGAAACCTTTGGTATCTGTTGGATTGACGAGATTGCAAAAAAAGTACAGAGTAGTGAAATAAGGTACCTACGTACTACCTAGCATCGGCGAGCGAGGTTTAGCATTAGTTACCTCAGGTTACCTGCCATTGGCAGTATTGGCACCTGCCCTTAATTGAAACCAGTGGTGACTTGCCGCGCACTGAAGTGGGGTCGTTGTGAGCTGAGGCTTTGAAATTACGCTGATTGGTACTTCACTAGGGCGTAGTCGCGTAGTACCAATGGGCGATGGAAGCCAGTATACTAATAGTGATACTTCTATCGTAATCGTATCATAAGTTATATTCTAGCTAGCTGGTTAAGTTATGTTACGTCTGGGAGTTGTTTTTCAATATCCACTCTACTTGACTTCAAGTAACACAAGTAGGCATGGGCTTCTTCTGATCATTGAGGCGGCTTAGAGCACACTGCACCACGCTGATCCAGTGTATATTGGAGGAGATAAGAAAAACAAAATAAAATCCCTGCTAGCTGCTGCCAGCATCATGTCGTTTCTGACCATAAGCTGGCCATAAACGACCCTACATCTACATGAGCTAGTATGGGTATGGTTGCGTTTGTAATGTTACAATATCTTCTTAATATAGACTTGCTCAAATTGCGCTACTAATCAAGAAAGATTACTAACATGACACACTGTACAATTATGGTTATAAAGTGCAGCGAGGCGGTGTCTGTCCCAACAAGGTTTGCAAGGAGATATGGTTACTTTTTATGGACAAAGAGAACGCCACTGGAGCTCGCCTTATTGCTAGTTTGCGCTGGCAGAAGTCCACGTATTGTGTTTGTATCGCAATTAAAACGTATAAGCGTCCATACTATCGATTGGCGTTTGAGAGGATCTTCACGTACTATGATAAGTTTATAGTGAGTAACGGTCGACCACATCAGCGTATGCTGTGGGGTCGACATTGTCATTGTTTAGCTTGCTAGAATCAACAAAAGGCAAACAAATACATAATGTTTGCATGGCGTATGCCGATCAATGTGTAATCTATTCTTGTATTTTGCCATTGAGATACTAGGTATAAGTATACTTACTAATAACATAGTATCTCAATGTACTTTGCTGGCTCTTGTTATAACTTTATTTAATTAGACCCAACGGGGTTTCCTATAAGCCAGTGTCTTTTTGAGCTAATATGTTTGTCACAATTTAGTTATTTTATTATTTTGGTTAATAATTTTGTAATTTAAGTATACCTACGTTGCTCTTCGCCAAGCCTTCAATAAATTAGCAGGTCACTTCATGTTAATAATGTTCTATCTCTCTATATCTTAGTTGTAAGTGTAAGTACCTAAATACCCTGACTTTATTTCTTGTAATGTCGCTGTTACAATCATCGAACCATTGTCCTTTGTCTGAGATTATATCTAAGCAATAAAAATTCCGAGCAGCACATCCATTCGCATGCACATCTGCACATTCATTCGCTGCTTATTTCATAAAAATATGTGCTGTTAGAATTTAAAACGTCTTAATTAACGTGAACGGACTCTGTTACCGCTCTCTATATCGCGTCTTGCGTATCTCTGGCGGGAGAGAGTTGCTAAAAAGAATTTACTAAATTAAAATGATTCCGTTACGTTTATCTAATAGCGACTCATCTTTAGATGACGCTTGGGAATGGACAAGCGTCTTGTTGCTGGCTTCCCGAGCGCATCGAACCGTGTGTTCTTATCCGCTCTGGCGATTGTCGCATTCGCGCCTTATATGGTTCGGTATTCTACCAGCCACCGCACCCAGGAACCGAGTTGCTGCATTAAAAAAGGGCGTGGGAATTCTCCGACCGTATCGATATTTTGGGCCGTTAAATCTCCATTGACTTGACTAGGAAATAGGAATGGATGGTTTCCGTGATGTGCGGATGCTGGGCTAATTTATGGCCAAACTCATCAAAAAATTGAATCACTAAAGCTTTGGTTTCCTAGGAAAGCGGTGCCGTCATGTAGCGGCCGTAATACAGCGGTGAATGACGTCACTAG
>DWJQ01001452.1:0-11052 GCA_018248915.1 Hesperia meskei straton | reverse complement strand
TTGTACGCCAGTTCAAAGTTACATCGCCCAGTCGAATGACAGACTTCAGGAACGCATAGTTAGCGCGGCCAGATTTTACTTGGTTAAAAGTTCTCTTGACTTGCTAATGTTTTGAGAGTAGACATATAATAACTGGTCCTTTTTATAGTTGGACCTATGTACTGAATTGGAATCATTTAAAGTCACTGACAATTGTGCAAAATTACTTGCTTCACGACAAAAACTGACGGTATTACAAAACGCCGAAAATACAATAGTTATAGTACAGGAAATTTAATTATAATTTTATCGTAAGTATCATTATTAATGATATTATGTTAATTAAGTTGGTTTAATAATTCCTTTTAGGTGAAAAAGTGAACATTAAAGACAGCTTTGTTTTTTTACTAATTTACGTGTCTTATTGCATTACTCGCATACATTTTGCATGAGTGCATGTTAAGAATAACGAATGTTGTGTTAAAATAATATTACATCATTGTGTATAAATATATTTATTTAATTATGTAAACTCTAGCTTTTCATGATAATCTTTCATGGCAAAAAATATATAATTTATTATGTTGTGGTTACCGCATTAAAATTACTCATTTATAAACTTTATTGCCCTACGTCTTATTCTCAGTACATAGTAGCAGTTGATGTAGTCTTTATTTATCCGTCCACATCAAGTGCGGACCCGGAGTGCTACAGTGTCATTAAACTTCAGGTATTTAGGCCTTATATGGCTTGTCTATCAGTTTGCTGATAGACTCATTAGGCATCATCAATACATCCATACTTAGAAACTTTCTCTTTGAAACATTATATTACATACTTACGTATTTATTAGTTGTTGGTTTTTGAGCCATAACTTAAAGTAAGTTGGTATTTATGTAGGATCATGTCGATTGTACGTGTATACAAACATTCCGACGTTTTTCATGTGAATACGCATACGGCAACATTGCACGTTCATTACCTTCGACATGATGAAAATCAATTTCATTAGGTACACGAATCAAATGAATTATTATATTAATCATGGTGATAGGTATTTCTATAATAATCAAAGCAACTCACGGCACTATAGGGCCCCGAATATACTCTTCCCACGGAAGAATAAGCGTAGAAAAGCATGGTTTACTAATCTATCAAACTCACTCAGGCACATCGAAGCCGGCGCAGCCACCGAGCGCCAACGCCAGCAAGTCGCCGAGCGGGTTCGCGCGGCCCGCGCCGCGGTACAACAACAAGTCCAACATGACCAGGAGTTCTAGTGTTGGCGTTCTAAATAATCAGGTCAGTTTAGAACCTTCCTGATTCGTAGTACACCTCACAAGTTCACCTGGGTGGACTACGGACACTTGTTCTGACCCATAGTACACCTAAGAGGTGTACCAAGGAATTATTGAAGTTGATGTTAGCAGAATATGTTTATGCGCCTCGTAACAAAATGTTACGTTGTTCCTTTCTCTTTTACTTCCATGTAAGTTGTAGATGTAGTCATTTGTTAGCCTTAATGGCACTATCAATATTTTTATAGGTTTCCTGACTTCAAGTCAAATCATGTTACCTAGTCAGAGGCCTTTTTTGTGGTATATAAATGAAAGTAACAAAAGAGTAATAAAGCTTGTAGAAGTGATCACTTTACATGTCACAATGTGTAACATACAACAGTTGTCAGGAGCACGTATATCGAACTATTTTAAACCAGAGATAGTATCGAATACGAGGGAATAAAAAGCTTATAGGATTTGATGCCTGTTTACTGTTTAACGTTTTAAAAAATGTGTTATTAGTTATTATATCTACCTCCCGTAGAGCGACTCGGAGTCGGACTCGCAGCCGTCGCGCGCGCCGGCGCGGGCGCAGGGGCTGATGCGGCCGACCATCAGCTCGATGAACAAGGCGGCCGCCGCCGCCGCGCGCCGCCGCCCGCCCAACGCCGCCTACACCACAGGTACCGACACTTACACAGCTGCCGGGCCGAGCGACGGGACGTCTGTTACACTACACGATTTTATATAATATGTGTAGTTGCTAGTGAAGTTGTTCCGAGACTAACCAAGTCGGTGCAACAATCTGAACTTTGTATTTTATTGAGATTATGTTTTTTTTTCTTTTAAGATTCGATGGACTTGACAGAAGGCCAAGTTCAATTTTACAATAATTTTGAGAGATTGATGATTGATGATGTATCAATACTTTTGATCGTCAATGTTAGCTATTCGATATTTAAATTTTTTGTTTAATTATACGTATATTATGATTGTCTTTCATGTCTGCTATTTTTTGTCTTCTCTGATACAAAAGAAAGATACAAAGTATCAGGTTTAACACATGTACCAAGTCTGTTCTATACAGAAAGACCCAATCATTAAATTATAATAGACGTCTCGTAGCGCAGCCTTCATACCCTAAATCCCCCAGACCGTAGTTAGGCGCCTGTTCTAACTGGCTGTATGACGTAGATTTAGTCCTGTCGTGACCACCACAAGCGATTACCGGTTATTTTGTCCACCGATCCAATAAATAGTAGGTAGTTCTAATAATATCACATAACATCTCAAGTCAGATTAACAGAATAAGACCTTTGGCTTGCAATAATAACATCTTAAATCGCATGTAAATTTGCTCATTTTGTATTTGAGCATATAAATAAGTGCAGTGTTGAAGAAAGAGTCCACTGAAAATCAAAGGGTGCGAAAAAAGCACTTGGTACTGTTTTCGCTTTACATAAAGGTTGAATGACAGAGAATGCTTCAAGCATTAATTCCGCGTTTTTTCTTACATAATAATATTAACATATTATGTTGTATGTAAAAAAGCCTAAATAATAAAATAAGTAGACACGTCTATTTGCATACAATAAAGGGCTAAATATTAAACGACGTAAAAAAATTAAGTACTTGGTGTGTTAAGATGTTAGTATTGCAAGCGTTGAAAGCCACAGTCAGCCCGCACCAGCCTGAAGCCCCCACTAATAACCGTGCGCACACGCATGCAATAACGTGGTACCGCCCACAGCGAATGTCGCGGCGCGCTCCGAGTCCAGCTCGGAGGCCGACGAGCGCGGGACCGCGGAGGCCCCGCAGCCCAGGCCTCGCGCCGCCTCCGCCGACCGCACAAACAGGAGATTGGGTAAGGGATACTGTTGAAATATATTTTGGCGTTGCAGTCAACTTCTTTTTTTACAATACATAATGATTAAGTAGATGTAGTGGAATGTTTGAAATTTGGTCCTTCGAGCAGGAACTAAAAGAGTAAATTATTATTATCAGCGTAAGTTTTAGGCATGCAAAACATGTCTTTAACACAATTCTCACACCTAATTTTATTACGATGAATTGCTCAGGAGAATATTAGCTTGGCTTAAGAAAACGTTTTGAAGAGACAAGAGATTCGATGTTATTGAAAAGCGACGTGAACTTAGTAACATATTCTTAGGCGATCTTTCTGCTTAGATAATCAGAACATATCCACAACTAGTGCTAATAGATAATATTTATACTAGTTAGTGGATGTGTGTTGAGCGTTATGTTTTCGGCAGGGCGCAGCGGCAGCGAGCGCGACCTGTCGGCGAAGGCGCGCGAGGTGACGGCGCGGCTCACGGCCGGCAGCCGCCCGCGCGCCAAGCAGGACGCCGCGCCCCCAGACCCCAACTGTGAGTACCCGCTGCCGTATATTTGTGGTAGTATGGGGGTATAGCTGAGAGTGTTAGTATCTTCGTCGCTGCTGTACACTATTCGAGGATTAAACGGGGTACTAAACGACTCGTTAAGCAGAGAGGTGAGTGTGTATAGTGCTTTTTCTCTTCTTTTTCTGCCTACAATTAACGGCCGCACGATTGATATCTGTACTAATCGATATCTACCTGTAACTGCATCGTTTTATTACAATGAACAACATTAGTTCTGGGGAGGTACTATACTGAATGCACGAACTAGTGATTGGTTCAAGTGCTCCGGCAATACAACAAATCTGAGAATGTGTCGTGGATCAAAGCATGCCGATAATTTATATCAAGTATCGGTAGTTGTATCTGCACTATCCGCTAGTCTGACATGAACTTCCTGTTGGCAGTGTCGTCGTCGCAGCTGTGCTCCGCGCTGACGGAGCAGCTCACGAGGACGGCCAGCAAGGTGGTGCAGCTGTACCGCAGCCTGCAGCGCGAGCCCAACGCCGCCGCCGACATCAGCGGTCTGTACCCACTGTGCTTGGTGTCCACGCGAAAAAATATCTTATTGCCTGTACATACAGTTCAATTTAGATTGTCAGCTAAAATTGACTGACGGCGTTTTCTTTCATTTATAGGGCATGCTATTAAAACGAATTCCGCGTTGAGCGCGACTGCAGAGAACATAATGTTATGCCGTAGTTGTCCGATGGTTTGAATTCTTCAAATAGGTGGAGTAAAGACGTTCGCTTACTTATGCGCGCGCCACCCCTATCGTAAATATACACTTTTTCGCAAGCACGTAGAGATTATCGTCATAGGTCTGAAGAGTGAATTATTTGAGGGCATTGATCAGCGCGCACAAAAAAGCTTTCTTACTGACGAGTTTGAAGATAGATATCTAACTAGATTACGTGATTGGTTCCAGGTCTGGAGGCGGCGATCCTGGAGACGCAGAAGGTGCTGCGCGGCGCGGCGGTGCGGCAGAACAACGGCGACCACCAGCTCAGCAGCCTGTCGTCCACGGACGGCGACCACCGCGTCGACTGCGCCCGGCAGAAGCTCGACCACCTGGTCTCCAAGGGTATGTACCACCACCTCTCGATCCTGAAGACGGTACATGACACTTGTATCTCGTGACCCGCGCGTCGGTCAACCGCGCTGGTGGTAAGCTTGACTATGCGATCACCCTTAGTTGACGATTTGAGATGACATGACGTTGTATTGTGATTGTCTAGCCCTTATTGCATTGCTTACACGAAATTTTCACATGTTTCATTTTTATGAATACCTACACACTATCTACAGTACCAGTGGTGTATTCAAATTTGTCTATAAGATTTGTCCCTAAATGAATATAATTATAATACATCCATGGTATATTAATTATGTTATCGTATTGAATGAATTAATGAAATGTTTTTCCGAAGTACGTTTTACGAACACTTTGAAAGTCAAACTGCGCCATCGCTGCAACAAAACCCTATCGTTCCAGAGTCGACGTCGGGCAACAATCCGGCGATGTCGCTGATCGAGCAGTACTCGGACATCCTGCTCAACATGATGCAGAGCAAGATGGTGAGCCAGCTGCACAGCCTGCCGCCCGCAGCCCCCGCCGCCCCCGCCCCCGCGCCGGACGACAGCTAGGCCCGCGCCGGTCTCGACTCTGACACCGAGCTTGAGCGCCCTTAGCGAGCGCTCCACTGAGCGGTCAAAGAAAAAAAAGTTAAAACAGATTCATATGTTGCGAGATTTTGAAAATGGAACGTTTTAAACGTTGTGACGTCGCGAAGTTAAAAAGTTAAAAACAAGCCAGTTCGATGTTACGAGATTTTGAATTATGGAACGTTTTAACGTTTTGATCGCTCAGTGGACTGTGCTCGTAATCGTAGCATAGGGAATACTGTACTCGTATTGGTGTGGTTTCCTTCTCTCGGACGAGATATTAATTATTTTGTTGGTCAATGAAAATATTTGAAGCTTTGACTTTTTAAGTGTTTTTTTTATTTGTTTAATGTCTCAGAAGAAGATGTTAAATTTTTATGCAGCCCACATAGAAATAAATTGATTTATTCAGTTACAATTGGATCATGAAAATCTTTCCTAATTAAAATTTTATTTTCCTTTTTTCTCTTATTATTTATTTTGACAAAATAATTTAAGTTTCATTTTATTCTATGTTTATTATATTATCTATGTATGATCAATTGGCTACAGTATTCCGTGTCTACGTTTAAGTCGGTCTCAAGTTCGATCTCAGACTTGATGACCTGATCAAAGACAAAGTGGGCCCGCCCTGGGCTGAAGCTAGCCGGATCAAAGGACGCGTTAGCGATACTCTTCTGTCATCAACGAACACTCCCACACTTATCTGATATGCTAATTATGTGTGTGATATGCTAATGATGTCTGTGGAACGTGTGATTATAAGGGTAGGTGGTGAAATAATTTCTACTTTGTGGCTGGCGGCATTTAACAGACATTATTCATTTGATCAACTAGTATTTCTCACACGCACACAAATACAATTTTTAGCATTGTAAGTTAATCATACATACATACATACATACATCGAGCACTTTGACGGAAAATCAATTTCTGCTCTTACGAAATGTGATACGATAGTTCCAAATTATCCTGAACGACACCCCATTGCTGTTGAAATTAGTTAGTATATTACGGTCATATTTTATTTATCAAAAAAGATTTCCTCATTATCTGTGAAAGGACATAATTATATTATTATAACTGCGAGTCTCTGAGTGAGTCTTATGTGTGTGTTAACATATTATGTCCCCGTGTAGTAAATATCATTGTGTGCGTGTAGTAACTGTGACGTCATTTTTGTGTTTTGATGGGTAGTTGTGACCTGTAACTGTAAACCTTAACAATGTTTTCACTAACATATAGGATTCAATAAATAAGTAAATATGTATGGGATCTTATCAAAGATGAATATTTGACTTGGTTGTAATACTTGAAATATTTTTTTACCAATATGTAGAAGATGTTCACTGAGATAAATTATGGAATTGATGATTGATTGAGACATTTGTTACGCTTAAGTGATGTTTTGAATAATAATTCTCTATATCATATCGTATTTATGAATAAACAAACATAGTTATTTATTAAAATAAAAATTTCAACTAGTCTATTATAATAAGCATCTGACATACGTTTTCTTACATCATTTTGCAATGTTATTTTTAACTGATATAATTATATCTTGATTCTTTCTCTTATGCCTTAAAATATGAATAATATTATATTTGATATGTGTAATACTTGGTGTCAAACGGGTTTGTTCTCAATATTTTTAACAATGAAGATATTCAGTATAGGAAGGTATTATTCAAAAATAGCTTGAATTAAAAGACATTGAGAATCATAGAAATTTTAGATATAAAAGTGATTTTTCTACTGCCATCATAGAAATTGAAATTGTTGTTGTAATGCATTTAGATATGCCATTCCACGTCGTATTGTCTTTATAGTTATTGTCTTTATATTCAAAAACAATGTTTTCGGCTTGTTATTATGTAACTGTAACTAATAATGTACGCAACTTATTCTAGATGTTCTTGAAAGTAAAAAACATGTAAGTAACAAAATATGAAGGCTCGAAGGACCATCAGATTTTTAAACCTTGACGAATAGAGATATATCGCGAATGACACATTTTCAGTGGTTGAAGATGAAGATCGTCACAATAATTACAATAGGACAAGGTATTTAATTTGAAGATTAATTTACTATAAGTGATGGGTTGCAGCGATAGAGCTCAAGTGCTAACTGCTGAAGCGGTGAAACTTCCAAAAACATCTTGTTTAAGTATGTGCGTAAATCGAGTTAACCAAACACTGTTTTAACACATAGAACTTATTTCAGATAGAAATGCTTTGTGTAGCCGAGGCTAGTGTCTGATTTGTTTATAGCTTTTACAGGCTCTTGTACTGAAACCGAGAATGTGTTTTGTTTCCGAAAATCATAGTTCTAGTAAACAAGCAAAGTTTTTTGTGTGTAGCCCCAGTTGAAAATGGTTCAACTTTACGCTACTCTTTAAACCGGAGCAACATCGTTCAAAGTGAGAGCAATTTATTTAAAATGATGACCAAATTCTGTTACCGATTATTATTATAATGTAATTGTTGTGTAATAAAATAGTTTGTTGGATTCATAAAATATTCAGATCAATCGCGTGGCCATCTAGCTATATACTGAGGTCATTTCTAACTGTCGTAAGTTTTATGTTTTACCTTGTAAATAGTTGACTTTTGTATAATAACTTCGTGTTATATTATTATGTAATTAGATTTTATAATGCGTGTATCGACTTTGGGATGTATTTCTGTGTTTTGGTGAAGTTTGCAATTGACTTGATTTTTTATTTTTTGTCTTATGTCATAAACTATCTAAGCCATGCCATGTACACATAACTATCCTACCGTGAATTTCATGATAAAAAGTACTTCTATTTCCCAACACGGCTACCTCGTTTTTTATGTATATATTTCTGATAAAATTGCTAATTTCTGATGTATTTCATTTGAATCTTTAAATTGCTCTTAGAATTTCGTTTTAATTTCAGCATTTATGTTTGACCGTTATCCTATTTGCATTGGAAATCCCGGTCCATGTAGTAAATAAATTTCCCACGTTAATGATGCCCCAAGTATCCCAAATCTCTACTTTTTTTTTCAATTTCAGATATTTTTAATATTCTATAAAAGATAGTTTCTTTCGTCACTCGCAGAATATTCTCCGTAACACAGAATGCCCTTCAAAATCGATTCAGATTCAATTATCTACTCGTAACTCCTTTAATATTAAAAGCGATTAACGTCCGGTAAGTCAATGTTATCCTAGTTTTTAAGTATCTATGTCACAATTATTGTAATAACTGTTCTATTTATATGCGTAAGAAACAAACTGTCTGAGAAATAGAAAACTCGATGTTGACAACACTTTCAGCGAACTACCCTCAAAAGTACTCTAGTATTTTTTAATCCTTTAAAATCGGATATTGAATTCTATGTCAAGAAATTATGTGATTGATATGTTATCTATTTTCAGTTTGAAGCTTTATTCACAAGTAGGATATTTTTTGAGGGTAGAATCAATTGTTGGGGAGGTGTAATAAGTGTTGTTTATTGATATTGTAAATTATGGGACTGGAAGGTTGGGTTTGCAGTGTAAAATGTAAAGGTAATGTTTGAATGAGGTTAACTTAAGGTATGTGTATATTTTTGCTTGTAACTCTCACCAAAGGAGGTAAAGTTAAGCAAAACATGTAACAATATTATTGTAAGTAGACGCTTGTATGCCAGTGTTGCCTGGTCCCGGGAGTAACATTTCATAATGACATGTATGTAGCAACACTGAAATTTATACCATCGTCGTGTAGATATTTTTTTATTTAATGTTCAAAATTGTATTGCCATTTACGAAGAAGACTAATGTTATATTATTATCAATAATTAATTAATAAGTAAGAATTACACAATTATTATTGAAACCTTATTTTTTGTTGTTTTTTTTCATTTTTATACATCACATTTTCTATTTTTACTTTAACATTTTTTTTTACATTGCATTATTCGAATTAGATCTCGGAGTTGTTAGTACTTAGGACGAGGAATTTTTAGACGAATTGAACGTAAGAAAGGGATTGAGGGAACGGAATTTTCAACAGATAAGCTAAGAATGAAAAATTTAGGAAGAATGAGGTTATGCGTTCTGGTAGTATAAACTGGGTTGTCAGTGATATCAAGTGAATTGATTATAACTTATCTATAAACATTACTTACTTCTACATCTACAGAAAGTTTTACTATTTCTACTATCCTTGTTAAGGGCGTTGAGTTGAAAAACGGGTCTGTTGTTTAGGTATGCAATATTGACAT
Organism: Hesperia meskei straton; assembly: GCA_018248915.1. Classification (NCBI taxonomy): domain Eukaryota; kingdom Metazoa; phylum Arthropoda; class Insecta; order Lepidoptera; family Hesperiidae; genus Hesperia; species Hesperia meskei. Next base: position 1,488 of record DWJQ01001452.1, on the reverse strand, counting down.
AATAATAACCCCAATAGGTGGAGAATAGCTGCATGCGATTCGAGTGGTCTTGGGTTCTATTTTCCCTGTGGCAGATTTTCATGTAATAGTAAAGTTTGTTTTGGATCGTGGACATTTGTGACTCTGCATGTCACCCGCCAAATACAAATTAATCTAGTACGACGGTGTTGGCGCAAAAGTTTGCCAAACGACTTCTTGTTTTTATAATCTTATATCTTGATATGCAAGAAAAAATAAACCACGAGAAAACCAACATTGAATATGTCACGGACAACGGTCTTCAAAGTGACGATTTTTTAAATCGATCTTACGATTTGATGAGCGCAGTTTATTTATATTGTTGGACGAGTGTAAATGATCCTCTTGATGTAAAAGTAATTGATATTCAACTTATTGTAATTTTTATATTTCCAGTACTCACATTGGCACCCCATATTTTTATATATAATGAAATATTATGAGGCAGCTATTATTAAAGTGCCATTCAATTTAAATGCCATAATTATTTATCAGTGTAAAATTGCATCCATATATGAATTTTATTTAACAGTAGAAACTATACAATTATGTAGTATTTTTGGTGAAATTAGATTTCCGCTTCAAGGTTTGTGGTTACATTACAAAAAAACTGTACAGATTAGAAAATATAAGTCAACTTTTTACAAATAAAACCATGAGAAAAACGTTTTGTCTTTTCTTTATCTCTCTGTTATACGGTAAACTTTTAAGCTATATAAGAGTATTTTTAAGTCAGGGTAGTGGTTCCATTCATCCTTTGGGACTTTGATTAAATGACGTGTATATAATCAAAGCTTTGGGACTTTTAAATAGGAGCGCCGTAAGCGGGCGTGCATGGCATGCGCACGCGAGCGCCACACAAGGGGATGGCAAATGAACCACAGAGGGGCGGCACGAAAGTAAACGCTTGAGATTGGTATTGCACGCAGGCGCCGATACAGTTTACGGCGCTCCTGCTTTAAAACCACTCTATCCTTTGCGGTAATAAAAAGAACCTAGATATCTCGACATGCTGGTGAGCCAGTTATACCAGCAGATAGCTTGATAGCTCAAACTATCTCTATTTAAAAAAAATGTTTTGAGCGTTGTGATCGCTTATCGTCCTAACGTTGATGTTGGTAGTAGCACCAGGAATGCACGTTCCCATATTGCATGTACTTACCTACAATTTTTTTATTCCTTCAAAGTCTACTAACGCTGTATCAGCTGTATTACTATCAAGAGATATTACACTAGGGCAGAAGCCAAGCTTCAGAGCGTACCTCGGTTAAAAAGAGACGAAATCTAGTAATCACCTTTCTCTTTCTGGCTCATCGGGATCGGAGAGAGGTGGGTAATTACCGTTATCGTTGTTTCTCGTTCTAACCGGGGGCGATTGCAATGTATGTGCAGCCGTATGGCTCACCCACTCTAGCCAGGCTTCAGAGCATACCTCGGATAAAAAGAGTTGAAATGACTTTAGTAATCACC
>DWJQ01001451.1:0-11053 GCA_018248915.1 Hesperia meskei straton | reverse complement strand
GAAATCGGGTCTTTTCAAAGTGTGTGGATCGAGTGAGCATAAGAAAGCATATGTAATTTTTTTTATATGGCAGTAGGGAATTAGTATCTAAAAACTACAACTTTACAAAGGTTTTACTAAACGCTAGTAAACAAATCTTAAACATATCCTTCACAGATCCATAGACCATGGTGGTCTTAGGAGAGAACTGAGTGAGCATACATTAACTGATATATCTTGCGTTTTATCTTTTTACAAATTGTGAGATTGCTTTCACAATTGTTTTTACACTTTTACTAAATAACTAGCATAATGTGATTAATTTTCTTTAGGGTGCTCACTCAATCCACACACACCACGCAGCAAGGCCGCAACACCTTCAGCAACCCACGACCGCTAAACCCCAATGTGTGTCGTCGCCATATCCCGCATATAAATTGTTATCGCCGATAAACACGGCGGCCGGAACACATCTCATTTTTATCGCACTGAACGCTAGATAGATAAGTGTTATAAATTTTCTATAGTTTGAACGACATTCTGCCGTAAAGTTTTATGTCATTGAAATGGTCTTCTTTGCGTACCGTATGTATGTATGTATACTGACTATGTGTATTTGTCTTTTTATACAGTAATTGAATTGAACATCTTAATTGACATACAATTAAATTCTGTGCATATAGCAGTCCTTTTGTTCGATGTGTTGTCATCGCGAATAAAGCTAGTCGATTTTAGTTGACGCACTTGAATAAATTTAATTGGTGGTAGGTACTTAGAATATTGTTGACGTAAATTAATTCATGTTATCTGTTGTTCGTACAAAGCTTTTCATTAAGACTAAAAGGAAACCGCCGTCTTAAAGGGCGAAAATGACTAAATGTGTTTTTTATCAATTCGGTTCGATTTAATTTGAAGTAGATATCTTCGTAAAATTACGTAAAATTTCACAACAAACGGTACAAAACGAAAGTTTGTTGAGCGCCATCTACCGCGGCGCGCTCGAACTGTGTACAGCTACGGCGGAGTGTGCGCGGCGCTACGGACTGTAGATGTCTACAGAAGCTACGAGATGGGAAATCTTAGGAAACTTGTACTCATAAGACAATTCTTTGATTTTCTTTACCGTTATAACAGCCAAAGGCCCAAATAAATAGCATTATTCCAAATAAACACTAGATGTAATTTTTATCCCAATATTTTGTAATTTTTTTGTAAAAATTTAATTTAAAATGTTGTTTTGTTTTTGTTCGTTATATAGGTACTGTTGACGATATTAAAAACGGCGCACCTGGTTCACCTGAAAAATAAAAAAAAAACAAATAAAAATAAAACAAAATTAAATATAATTAAATAGACTATAATAACTTAGTTATAAGATAAAAATATATTTACTTACCATTGTCCTGTTAAGTCTTTCTGTAAATTTTAAATAATAAATAAAGGCGTAAGTATACGCTGTGGAAATTGGCGAGTGTCTGGCAACACACGAACAGCGTTATCTTGTAGTTTTTTTCGAATATAACCGCCGCGCGGGCTGACGACGGGCAGTAGCCCTCTAATGCTCCTACGAGTAACCTATGTCGCGCGCGTGTGCTCCCAGTGCTGCAGTGCCACCTTCCAAACGTTTGCTTACTAATTTCAAGAATATCCTCTTTCAATTTCGCCCCGATCGCCCTACATCACCAACAAAAGTGGTCCTTCGGCCGGATCATCTGCGATTTTGAAAACAAAACCTGTGTACCAGGATCGCCATGTTTCACTCACCGCCGCGTCCCGTACGAACGCGTGCGCAGTACAAAATGGCGAACTTAAAGGATAAAATTCGGGAGGTAAAATCAGACATGGACATTGAAAAAACAAGTTTAAAGACCTCATCGTCAGCAGCTGCACGGCAGAGATTGGAGTACGAAGCAGCACGAGCTCGAGCCGAAATCGAACTAAAAGAAGCTGCAGAAAAGGCACGTATTGAGAAAGAACTCATTGAGAAGAAGCTGGCCGTTGACCTTGCTGAGTTGGAGTCAAAGTCGCGCTGCTCACGGCAATCTTCAGCATCTAGCAATAATAAAGTTGAAGAGTGGTTAGAAAAATCGAATATCGTTCGCGATCCGTCCGTCGATGGATATGAAAATAAAGAAGGCATCGAAGTGCAACAGCGACCCGTTGACACACCCGCAGTGGGCCATGATACCCACTCAGCTATCGCCGCACTGACGGGTGCTATCAAGGATGTCATCATCGACGTATCGAAAAATAATAGTGGCAAAAATGAGCAACTTCTGGCACGGCTTGCCACGCCTAAGGACTTACCGCCTTATTTTGGAGACCCCATGGAGTGGCTTCAATTTAAAGAAGCGTTTTTATCATCATCAAGCTTGTGTAAATACAGTGACACCGAAAATATGTGGCGTCTTAGAAAGTGTCTTCGTGGAGAGGCCAGGGAGGCAACAGCTTCTTTGTTAATAAGTGCGTCGTCACCACAAGAAATAATAGAAACGCTAGAGCTAAGGTTTGGAAGACCGGAGCTTATTATAAGTAAGATTACATCACATATACGAAAACTACACCCATTGCCGCAAGCGTACCATACAGAGATAGTTAATTTTGCCATTAAAATAAAGAATGTCGTCACAGCAATACGTATGATCGATCAAGTGGATTATTTGAGAAGCCCCGAGCTGGTGAGTACAATCACATCAAAATTACCTACTGGATTGATAACTAAGTGGGCTGAATATTCGTTTAAAAACCATGATGGTATTACGCCAAAATTGGAGTTACTTTCAAAATTTTTATATGACGAAGCAAGAATAATAGCAGAGGCCGGTGTGAGTTATATTCACCACCAGATTGAGAGTAAAAGGAGACCGGAGGGCGCACAAAGAAGTAAATACAACCATACCTACCCAATACTAACGTGTGCAGAGGTCGAAATGAATAATATCCCTAAGTGTAACTTCTGTCGCAAGCACTACCACACCTTGGCCGAATGCGTCAGATTTAAGCGGTCTTTACGTAAGGACCGGTGGAGGTTTGTTCGTGTTAATAAACTTTGCTTCAAATGTCTCGGAGCCCGTCACCGAGAACCGTCACAGTGCACCGCGGAGAACTGCGACGTCGAGGCCTGCGGAGGGCCGCACCATCGCCTGCTGCACTGGGTGCGGCCGGCGACGCCTCGCCAGCCTGCGCCTGCACCGGTCACCGACGCCCCGTGCGCCGATCCCGACAGAGAACTAGTTGCCCATGCGACTGACGGTCAACGCGCTGAGACACAACTATCTAACAGTAATAACATGGTTTTGTTAAAGATAGTGCCTGTCACAATCCACGGGCCCAGAGGGGTCGTTGACACGCATGCGCTGTTAGACGACGGCGCGACCGTCAGCCTCATAGCGGCTGATATCGCGGACACGGTCGGACTTCATGGAGAAAATTATACTATGCGGGCAAGTAGTGCATGGGACTCCGGTGAGTTAATTTGTACTACTGAACTTATTAAATTCAAAATTAGCAACAGTGATGGAGAACAATATAACTTGTGTGCTAGAAAATTAAAAGAACTTAATTTGCCGTTACAATTTTGTGCCAATTTAGACTTAAGTTTAAGTAACGTTAATTATTGTAATAGTAAAATAAAACCAAAATTGTTAATAGGTCAAGATAATTACGATTTAATTGCGCCACTTATTTGTAAAAGCAATAAACCAGGTGGGCCGTTTCTAACAAAAACATTGTTGGGGTGGTGTTTGCACGGTCCTTTATACCGTGCAAACGAGCTTAAAATAATCCGTGGTAATAGCGCCGGTAAACAACATGCGCACGCGCCCGGCCAGTCCGTCGCTGGCCTCGCAGCTGACACAAGTTCGCTCAGTATATTTACTACTACCAGTACCGATGGATCTCACCCACCGGTCGACACACACAATCGCAATTACACGGACGAAGATTTACATACATTGATGCGTTATTACCTTTCACTTGAGTCGATAGGTATTTGCAGCAAACCTCGTCAAAACGTAGACGAGCTAAGGGCGATGAAAATAATTGCTGAGTCAGCTACGTTCATTAAGGGACAATGGACCGTCGGGCTCCCGTGGAAGGACGACATTAACTTACCGAATGATTCTTATCTTGTTGCATTAAAACGGCTGAAATCTGTCGAAAGAAAAATGTCTACTGACCCTAAATATGAGTCACGTTACCGGGATCGTATTAATCATTTATTAGAAAATAATTACGCTAGAAAATTAAGCGACTCCGAGTGTATGGATACGCCTAACGACAATAATAGTAATCGCATTTGGTACTTAAGCCACTTTGGCGTTGATAACCCAAATAAAAATAAATTAAGATTGGTCTTTGATGCAGCGGCTAAATGCAACGGTTACTGTCTCAATGATTTTTTACTTCAGGGGCCCGATTTATTGAAATCGTTATACGGAATAATGTTTCGATTTAGGGAAAACCCCATAGGCGTAATCGGTGATATAAAAGACATGTTTTTACGGATAAAAATTCATCAAAAGGACCAAAATTCACTTCGATTTTTGTGGAAGGAAAAGGGTAGTGATCAAATATTAACATACGTCATGACGTCCCTCATTTTTGGAGCCAATTGTTCACCTTTTATTGCTCAGTATATTAACCAAACCAAGAACGCTTCTCGATTCCTTTCTAAAATGCCGGAAGCTGTAAACGCTATACAAAACAACCAATACATGGATGATTACATGGACAGTTTCGATGACAAAGACTTAGCTACGAAAATGATTAAAGAAATTACTTATATCCATAAACAAGGTGGATTCGAGATGCGTAACTGGCTAAGTAATATACCGAGTGTATTATGCGACGTTCCAAAAGAAACTCATAATGACAAAGCCGTAAGGTTGGATGTCGATAAAGAGCCGGAGCGTGCACTTGGGCTCTTATGGTTCCCGCGCACGGATATGTTGTCATTTGACTTAACGTTCAAACGAATACCTGAAGATATATTACTATTAAAAACAATACCAACTAAACGTCAAGTATTAAAGATTGTTATGTCTATATTTGATGTACACGGGTACTTAGCTCCATTTACTATTCGGGGAAAAATATTAATGAGAGAAATATGGAAAAGTAACATAGAATGGGATCAAAAGTTAAATGACGGTTTATTCGCTCTGTTTAGGGGTTGGTTAAGTCACGCAAAAGCAATTAATGATATTCGAATTCCACGTTATTATTTTCACGATGACACAGTAGGTAACACGGTCATAAAGGGAGGTGCGATAAATTATCAACTACACGTGTTCTGCGATGCATCGCCTAGCGCGTACGCGGCCGTTGCATATTGGCGAAGGGAAACGAGCGATGGACACGTTACTACGGCATTCGTCGCAAGTAAATGCAAAGTTAGTCCAACGAAACCTGTCTCGGTCCCACGTCTCGAGTTACAAAGCTGCGTGTTAGCCTGTAAATTAGCAGATGTTATTACAAAGGAGCATCGCTTGATTCCTAGTTCTGTTTATTATTGGACAGATTCAACCACTGTGTTATATTGGATAAGAAATAAATCTAAAACATATAAAACGTTTGTGGCTAATAGGCTTGGGGTTATAGACGACTTCAGTACAGCTGGCCAGTGGCGTTATGTACCTACATCTTCAAACGTAGCCGACTTGGGAACGAAGACCACCGACTACACGCTTACAAGCCATTGTGAGTGGTTTTCGGGGCCATCTTTTTTACAACAACCGTTATCTTCCTGGCCACAATTTCCTGAAATAAAATATAAAATTAATAATGATACATTAGAAATGGTAAATATAACACATGAGAACAATAAAAAATGTGACTTACCTGTACCGGAGCCCAGCCGCTTCTCTAGCTGGCTGCGGCTGCTGCGTGCTGCTGCTACTGTACTGCTGGGAATACGAAAATTCAAAAATAAAAACTGTCCCGGGATTGACAGCGAATTAATGGGTGAAGCAGAATTATTATTATTACGTTATTCACAAGCGCAATCGTTTCTAACTGAAATAAATTTATTAAAACGCAATAAAGAAATTCAACGCGATAGTCGGTTGCGTACACTCACACCTTTCATTGATAACAACAATATTTTACGTGTAGGCGGTCGCATTGGAACCATGAAAGACGTGGACATAGGAACAAAATGTCCTATCATATTGGATGGGAAAAACCACGTCGCTCGGCTCATTGTACAGCACTACCACCACCACGCTGCTCATGCGAGCAATGAAATGGTGGTAAATGAGCTGCGTCAGAAGTACTGGGTGCTTCGGCTGCGCCCCACGGTTCGATCTGTAGCTAACCAGTGCTTGACGTGTAAATTTAAAAGAGCGTCACCATGCCCACCACGTCTCGGCGATCTACCCGAGTGTAGATTAACTGTTCGTCAGAGACCGTTTACAATGTGTGGCGTAGATCTATTTGGGCCAATGGAGGTAACGGTCGGTCGAGGTAGACAACAGAGGTACGGGGTCCTCTTCACGTGCCTTACGTTGCGCGCCGTACATATTGAAGTTGTATCCTCCCTCACGACGGACTCCATGATAATGGCGCTGCGGCGGATGGCCGCTCGTAGAGGCTGGCCGCACACCATTTATTCAGATAACGGTACAAACCTGCGAGGAGCCGATGTGGAGTTCAGGAGGGCATATCAAGAAGTGATTGATAATCAACACATTTTGACATCCGAGGCCCTTAATAGAGGGGTACGGTGGAAATTCTTACCTCCGCTAAGTCCTCATATGGGAGGCGCCTGGGAGCGCCTTATTCGGAGCGTAAAAACTGCTTTAAAAGTAGTCCTTAAAGAACGAGCTCCGAAGGAGGAAACCTTCACCACATTTTTATGTGAGGTGGAAAATATAATTAACGGACGGCCGTTAACTCACGTCTCGGTGGACCCGCGGGAACCAGAATCGCTTACACCCAACCACTTTTTGATAGGGTCATCGTCAAACTTACCCCAAGCTGGGGTGTTCGACGACAGCGACCTGTATTTGAGGAAGCAGTGGCGCATAGCTCAACGATTGGCTGATCTTTTTTGGTCGCGATGGCTAAAGGAGGTTCTACCTTGCCTCGTCCCACGGAAGAAGTGGGACCGCGAGGGCATACAACTGCAAACGGGAGATCTGGTGGTAGTAGTAGATCCTGCGTCTGCACGGAACGTATGGCCAAGGGGCATTGTCCAAAAGGTCTACCCGGGACCGGACGGACGAGTGAGAATGGTAGATGTCAAAACTAGAACTGGTGTTAAAAGACGGCCAGCGTCGCGATTGGCGTTACTCCTCAGTAATGAGTGTCGTGATTCCGACACTGCGGGGGAGGATGTTGACGATATTAAAAACGGCGCACCTGGTTCACCTGAAAAATAAAAAAAAAAAACAAATAAAAATAAAACAAAATTAAATATAATTAAATAGACTATAATAACTTAGTTATAAGATAAAAATATATTTACTTACCATTGTCCTGTTAAGTCTTTCTGTAAATTTTAAATAATAAATAAAGGCGTAAGTATACGCTGTGGAAATTGGCGAGTGTCTGGCAACACACGAACAGCGTTATTTTGTAGTTTTTTCGAATATAACCGCCGCGCGGGCCGACGACGCGCAGTAGCCCTCTAATGCTCCTACGAGTAACCTATGTATGTATGTCGCGCGCGTGTGCTCCCAGTGCTGCAGTGCCACCTTCCAAACGTTTGCTTACCTATCCTCTTTCAATTTCGTCCCGATCGCCCTACATCACCAACACATAATATATGCATCTAGAAAGGGACATTATAATATGATCACGCACGACACTATATTCTTCACGGGCGTTTTAATATTATTTAACTTTATTACCTCCGGCTGTCCGCTCGCGAATGATTTATGCACTAATTAATCTAATTTCGGACCGTCTCAGTAACAGAGCATTGTCAACTTTTTGCATCGAAGCTGCGACGTTTAAAACGCGGCGACTGCCAAGCTATGTGTGCAGAGAATATTTCGTTTTGTTAGTGCTTATTATTCAAATTGCAACATTGTAACATTGCTTAATAGTTACTCTGTCAGACTTGCCCGGATGCCGTAGTAAAGTACATAATGGTTGGAAAATCTTTTTACTTTTTGTTTTTCTTTCTTTCCACTTCCTTTTTTATTCAAGTCTTTTCGATTTTAATTTTATCGTTTTTCTGATGTCCATTAGCATCGAGGACCACCTTTGATCAAGTAGAATGTCTGCTCGTTTGTCTCCTAATCCTTTATTCCTTCTGTAGAAGAACGGATGATCTGCGTTCAATTCCAATAATCAGGGTTAAATATTTTGTCAATTTTATTGTCCATCAAATCCGAGCGCAAATCGCGGTGGGGTACTGCAAGATCAGGCAAACGTACCGCGTATGTCCATTAGCACATGACTACATATTATGAGTACGCTAGTTTGAACTCACCTATTTGTTCGGAGAGACCGAAAAGATTGGCATGCTTTATGCGTCGAAAAGATTGGCATGCTTTATGCGTCAACGAACTCGGATGACACCAACGTAATACTATACATATTCATACAAGAAAGTCGAACCGTTTATTTACAGATCAAAAGAATAATGTGCCCGGGTCGAATTCTTCAACGGTGCAATCAGACCGTAGTCCGTGAGCGATGTCGGCTGCCGAATAGCAGGTTTATGATGTATCACCGATCCGCGACGTTATTCAACGTCATGTGCCAGAAGGAGGGAACAGTAACGTGCGTTGCGGTGTACGGTGAGTGCCAAGAGGAGACGAGTCGGCTGATGAGGCCAATGGACAACAGAGACTGCTGGTGCAATTCATATTACTTTTTATAGTCGCATCGGATGATGAAAGTATCATGTTGAGTGTCGGTCGAAAAGTGAAACTTATAAGAGATTTTAAATGAGTTAACCCACTTACATTTTTAGTCAGTATCGATGAATTCTTTGTCATTTTATAGATGTTAGGACATATTTTCGCCTGTGTCAGGGGCGTGAATGAGTACGCAACGTAAAGCGTCCTTTAAAGTGATTCGACGCGTTTTATTGATCGTAAATGATTGACCGAATTAAGTAACTTCGGACGTGGTCGGTAATTTCTTGGGTCACCGCTAGTGACAAAGTTTCCTGAGCGCTTCCAGACTTCAAAACATATGAGTAATATTGAGTAACCAGAACATCTAGGTCTGCCTGTTACTGATTGAGCAGGAAATGAGCCATGCGAGATCTCAACTTAATTTAACATCCAACGATTCACAGTTTTTTACAACGGTGAGTGCTCCAAGGAATTGTTCGATTTGGTGCCAACATCACCCTTCCATCATTACATCACTCGCCGAAGATTGAAGTTCCATCCACATCGCTTGGATCTGTGGCGAACGATTTCACGATCATTTTTGCTGCGAACTTGCAAGCTGTGGAATGAGCTTCCTTCTGAGGTATTCCCGGAGCGCTATGACATGGGGTTTTTCAAGAAAGGTGTAAAAAGAGCTCTCCGTCAGGGCCGGCGTTGCACAGGAGACTCCCCTGGTGTTGCTGGTGTCCATAGGCGACGATGACTTACCATCAGGTGGCTCGTCCGCTTTTTCGTCAGCCTTCAGGCTGTAAATAAAATACATAATATATAGTACCTACCTATGACATCAATGCAGTAAATATTTTGTTAAAATAGAGGCTTAAGCGGTTTAATTATAGATGCAGGTACGTACGTACATCTGGACAATCGCCATGCTCGCCATACATTCAATTACATGGAAGAGGCAGTGAGCGTGCGGTGTCATAATCGGCTTACAATACTGCGCTTTGAGGATTGCAACTAGTGTGTGCCCGGTTAAATTGGTCATTCATACAGCTTCCTCCTCGGAGATTGTCGACCATTATTATTTTGATGTGGGAGATGGGACCACTTAAAGAGTACTGAATTTCTGATGTAAAATTCATATACGGCTAAATATAAATGTAGTCCTGTTTTGGCCATTGTAACCATAGTCGTGGTCGTGATCGATTCAATGACTGTTAAACTGCGACCGAAACACATTAGTTGTGGCATAACAGATACATTTCACAGACAATTTTAAACACGAAGGGTGTTACTAAGCGTCGGGAAAAAACCTTACTTACTTAACAAAGATATAATTAAGTTGTTCAAGGCACGGCAATCTAACAAGACAGCGATTTCAACAAAGCGCACTCGACGAAACGACACTTACACTCCCAAAACGTCTTTTCATACGACATAATTTTTTTCATACATAATATGTTTCGTAATTTTCAAAAGATTTGTGATGATTTTGAAACAATTAAAGTAGCCAAGACGAAAGCGTTAGTTGCAGGAATACCTATTTGCATATTCTCTCACCGTTCTAGCTCTCTACGTTTTTTCTATTTAGATTGATTAAAAACGTAATCGTCCTCTAAGAACCTGCATACGTATGTGACATGTATACTACACTAATATGTGTGTGTGACTCAGCCGTCGAACAGATAAGGATAATTGCCTCCCGTCGGTCCTTATCCTTCCCAAGTACAATAATGAGGGCTTTTTTGGCTGACTTTGCGGGTAGATTAGCATTCATTGTCCTCCTAATGTGTCTCACTGCAAAAGGTCGAATGGTTCGCCGCAATCGTTTGGTGTCCGATGTGGGAATATCCTCGTATCTCGCGGTATTGAAAATAGCATATTGATAACGGCAATTTTTAATACGGGTTCATGACGCACAGAAGGGCGCGGGCGCCTACAAACTATAATAACCAAATAGATTTGTTACTGAAAGTTTTTGTTTAAATTAATCTCTTACTTTGCATGTTCAACTTCTTAATTAATAAGTATCAAAAAGATTTAAAACAATCCTAAATGCTGTCATTCCGAATTTACCCTTGAATGGATCTTGAACTACGAAAAAATTACATGAACTTCGATTCAATTATGAGCTTTATTTTGTATCAATTTCAATTGTTGCTTACGATTGATACAAATGGTTTCCTGTCCTTAAGTAGAATGGGAATCAAGTCCCCCCCCCCTTTTGAGTTTATCCTCTTTTTTGTCCCTTAGGCTACAACCCATTATTTGCCACTATT
>DWJQ01001450.1:0-11055 GCA_018248915.1 Hesperia meskei straton | reverse complement strand
TTTGACCAATCATTGCACACTAGTAACTGACAGATGAATGACCACAACGTACTTATAAATGACTTTTCGTTAGTTCCAATTTTTGCCATTTCAGAGATAAGTTGGGCGCACTGTACATGCCTGAGAAAACCCGTAGTTTTTTACATACATCATTTTAGTAGCATCACTTTTAGGACATACATCATTATTTACTTTTGTTTAATCAAATCAACTTTTTATTTTATTTTCGTCGTCCATCCATTCCAATATGAAGTGTAACCACCTCCGTTGCTTAGCTCATCGCCGTCGACACAACAAGGGAGTATCACGACAATCCATTAAATAAAATGACAACTTTTTTGACACCAAAATCATGTATGTAGAAAAATATTTCCTTTTGGCGTCCATTAAATATTATCAGAATGTTCCTAATCCGTGCCCTACATACGCGGCTGACGAGGGTATCTTTCTTGGCAGGTAAAATATTGTGTAGAAAACTCAATAAGTTGACAATGTTGATTTTAGAAAAGTGGTTCAGGTAGGTAATAGCCTAGCTAGCACCGAGACGAAAAAACTACAACAAAGTACATCAAAATAGAAAAAAATATTGCGTGAAAAGTTAATGAATTATATTCAAATAAATATAAATTAAACTTTGTTCAAAAAATATTAAGAAGTTTAAACTATTTGAACATTCTTTTGTAAATTTCATAACAGCAAAACAGACGATTTGACGAACTACCGATTTGTGCAATGTAAATTGCGGACTTGACGAATATCAGACTTGATAAACATCGTTCAACATTATCATGCTTGGTTTTCGTAAGGATTAAACTGGGTCTGTCAATACTGATAATACTAAGTACCTTCTGGTAATTTTGAGTCCGTTCATTCATTATTAATTCATTCCAGCAATCTCCAACAGAGGCCCGATTCTGCTAATTTATAAATGCATAAATTGGATCTTGTTTGAAAAGTTTGACACATTTTCGAATTGATGATTGATCGATTGAAGCATTTATAAATTAGCAGGCTAGGGGCTTATTATAGAGATATTTCAAATGGGCATACAGAGTAATTTTTGAACGGCTTGCTTGCATTTTTTGACTGTTTGTGATAATAACATATATGTATAACCTAGGTATTGTTAATGCAATTGAAGATTAGTTATTGTAAGCGCTATAAAGTCAGATAAAGTCCATAAATAATTTTAGGTCAACAAAAATAAATAAACGTTTAGGTATCGACGTTTGTAATTCAACCTTGTCGTTAGCGGTGCCGTGTGGCACGCAGACGAAAATAAAAAACAAAATTACGAGTTGTTTACTACATAGACTGTACATTATATCTATTGAAGATTGATCGAAAGTCAGATTTGAAATTAAATTTTTAAGTTGCATCAAACATATAAGTATTAAATTGAATTCATACAGTGGTTTTGTTAGTACTTCCATGTTTAACTACATACAATCCTGCTAAACCATATAAGTAAACTACGTTTTATGATTTATAATAAAAGCTTCCTATTCCTACCTACATTAGCCTTTTAGTAATTACATATATGGGTACGCAAAGGTAAATGTTCCCATTTTTTCATTCTCAGCAATCAAAGCATATCTCAATATTCACACTACCTTTCACACTGGAGGTATAAATTTATGAAATATGAAATATATTATATTTACTTTTATCCCTAGAAGTTATTTATACTTCAAGTGTACAAGAAAAACACATCAAAAATTCACCAAGAAACTATTTGTTTTAATTTTTACGCATCTCGCTAAACAATGTGGGCTGAGGTCATAAAAATCCCGCGTGTTTACCTCATTTCTCTCAATAACCTATTTTAAACTAGTTTTATACTCGTAAATCGTTTCGCATTTTAATGCTAATCGACAGATGACAACACAAAATGATTAATAGATAATAATTCATGCACATTCATCTACTACGAGTATTGTGAGATGAGGTTCCTCATCCATTGTCAATTTGGAAGGACGCCATTAATATAGGTGTTAGCAGCTATGTAGGTATATTGACGTGTTTGTTAAACAAACTAAGCATTAAACGTATTTAATGCGTTGTGTAAACGTGCAATTATAAATAATTTTGTAAAATTTTACGCGGTTTTCAAATAATTTGATAGTTTGTAGCACTATTTTGACGTGTATATTAAACACTGTTTTTCAAAGTTGAGACAATGTTTGATTGAAAGCTTGTTTCTGGACTATTGTAAAATATGGTCGCCGACACAAGATACTAACCGTAGTGTGTTTACACCTTTTACACACACAATATATTAGATAATTATCATAGGAAGCTACTTAATCCTTCTGTTTAAAACTGTTTATAACTAGTTATTTTTATGATATAAAATAAGAACACAATAAAATAATTAGGACACCAACCCGCATTGGAGCAGCGTGGTGGAGTATGCTCTAGGCTTCCTCAGTAATGAGGAGAGACCCGTGCTCAGTAGTGGGCCATTAGTGGGTTGTAGCTTTAAGTAGTTCCCGATTTTTTGTAAAATTTTGCTGTTCAGTACTATTCCGTATTTTTGTATATTATAGAAAAATAAGACATCCCTAAATAAGATATCATTAATATTCAGTACCTATTTCAAATTAGGTAAGTACGTCCATAGTACGTCCTACTTTCAGAGCATGAAGTTGTGAAAAATTGTTTACCGACCACAGAATACGCTAGCGTTCGCAATCTGAATTAAAAAGTAAACGCAACAAACTTTTCCATTCTCGTCCATACTCCACACCTTGCTGCATATTCATAATTCCCTTCTCATTAGGAGATGTGGGCCTTTTAAGGCCTTAGTATCTTTTGTTGTCATTGGCTCACATACTTTTCAAAGAAAACTTAGAGGCACGGTTACATTCATAAATAATTATTTTGCAGGACTAAAGTGTTTATATATTCTTTGATTTCAGAGGTCAAAAATTGGAAAATATTTGTATGTAAAAAACCAACACAAATAAAAACCTTATTTGCTAAAACGTTAGACGCTTTTCCGCGTATATTATATAAAAATAAAAATTATCTTAGAATCTATCTTATATAACGTAACAAATAGACAGACAGTTATAAAATATATTTTTAAATCACGAGTTGAAATTCGCAGGCGCCTGAATAAGTTACAAAAGTACTCAGTGCATAACTAATGTGCGTCTCAATATATCCACGAGAGGGCACAGGTGATTATGTGGGTATCATCAAAGCATTGTTAGCAATAATTACATTCTAGGACGAGCCTTTGTGATAGTGAACAATCTTACTCTTGTTAGTTTCATTAAAATAATTAGTAGGTACAATCGCGTTGTTTTACATTAAATTTATCATTTTGAGCGACTAGTTCTACTATAGATGTATTAAACGGTTCATAGTCTCTTAATTAACCGCTTTCAACAGCTGTTCTTCAGCATGAAAAGACTTAACACGTAACCTTAATACGTCTATCAATGCTGTACTTTGACAGCTGCTGAATCTTATACAGCGCGAAGACTGCGTTTATAGAACTTTCATGTACTCTCGAATTTTATTACGTTTATGAAAACTGAATAACAGTTGGTGAAAATGGTAAATTAAGAGACTGCATGTGTCTTAACACTACTATAGTAACATTTCCAGCTCAATTAGACGTTAAGTCGTTTCTTAACCAAAGTTCTATTGCGTTTAGCTCAGCCGTTACACGTTAGGTGATGCAATATAATTATGTTCCTTATTTTAAAAAAGGTTTTTTTATTCTCATTCCGATAAAATATACCTATTAGACCATATTTAACCAAATAAACCTATTAATTAAATTAAATTATTAATTAAATTAAATTAAGTATACCTACTTAATTAAATTAATTTCAACGTTATTTACTGTAACGGTTTAATTTTGATATGCCTTTTTGGGTACCCGGGCCTAATTCGGACCTATCCACTTATTTTCCTCACTTAAAATAACCAATTTCCTATAACAGCGCTCTTCGCAAACAGCTTTAAGGAAACCTCGGATAGATCCGAAACTAGACCTAGATAGATTATGACGTAACTATCAGATTGTTCAGATTGATCAGATTCAGTTAAGATAACAGTGCTGGTGCATTGGACCAGTGTGATCAGCGTCGGTACTCACCAGTGCCGTTGATGCCCGAGGGCCGGATCCTGGCGTCGTAGCGGCCGGGCCCCAGGATCTGGTCGAGGATTTGCTTTTCTTTCTCCCTGAAGTTGATCTTCGCGTCCAGGCCCCTGGGGACAACGTCAGCGTATTGTTTGTGCTACTGGATTATGATAATGGTGGTGATGTCAGGAGCAAAAATAACCTTCTTTCTAGGCCGGTGACCTTTATGGATTGCCTTTGAAGTCAATGTCCATGGCCAATAGTTGTCTCTTACCATCAGGTGTCTAGTCAGCTCGTTTCTCAGAAGTGTTAGTTGATATCCAGACGAGGCATTTTAATCTCTGCTTCCCATGCCACCCGCGACACAAGAGATCCTAGTGCGGAAGTTTGTCTGAGTGTTTCATTTTGTTAAATACATATTCGCCTTAAATAAATCGAAGCCGGAACCCGCGTCCCTATGAATCGAATTCATAAACCGTACAAAACTAGAAAAAATAAAAGAGAATAATTATAACAATATTGAAAAGAATGAAACGGGCTCCTTTTGAAAGCAGGGCTTCAAATTGGAAACGTAAAGAACAATACGTTCAGTAATTCGCCCGCACCGTACAATTGATTGGTTATGTCGATTCATTCCCGGGAATCAAAGAATATCGCGGTTAGAAACATTTCAATCATTTTCAAATAATCAGCGAAAATGTAACGCGCATTATCTACTAATAATCAAACTGTAACAGGGCTATCTCTGTAATGTTTCTGAAGTCGGTAATAAAAATAAAATTAGGTAATGTCATTGTTATGATTCTAGTCTGCATTTGTTTATGGATAATGTTGTTAATTAAATAAAAGAGACAGTTTTTTACATACGAAATGTAGTGTTTTATTTTACGAACTGATGACAGACATTTTACTTTTTAGTTTTAGAACAACTTGAATAACAGTGTTACCAATGCAAACAGCAGGTATAAATAATTACATTGCCATACTTTAATAGATAATTCCATTATGATTAAAGTCTGATGATAATTTCTGGATTATAGAGAAGAACTCCTCAAGGCTCAGGGTATAGATGGAAGTAATTGACCCGTGTTTGAAGATATTAGTTGATAATTAACATCGCAAAACAAGTCTGTTGACAACAATCTCAAATGCTGATGATGTGTGTTGGAGACAAAACACGCAACTTCTTCATGAGCTTATCAACAGCTACTTCTGCTAATGCCGAGGGCAATAATAAAATATTTAACAAACACCTTATGATAATTATGATAACGAACTGATCAACTAACGTTCTTAATAACTCGCTGTTAACTCTACTAACACTGCTAGTGGCAGTATGAACCTTAATCTCTGACTAGATGTCCCCCTACAGATTCCGTATAGATTTTTTTCACTGTATCCCTTTCCAAAAGTCCTCTCCCCTACACTAACCAAGCAAGCCAAATTTCAGCGTCTCACATTCAGTAGTTTCGGCTTTGCGTTGGCTATCAGTCAGAAACGAAAAAGCTTCATATATTTTGACTACCACAATTGTCCTGGGCGACAGCGAAAATATTGTGTTCGTTCGCTATTTTAAATCCATAAAAATTTAAATAGATACCTAATTAAAATCCGCAAGCTAGGCTGAAGCATTTTCCACTTCCAAGAGTTATAGGATTTGGATTTTGGATTAAAACGATAATACAGTTAAAAATCCATCTTTATTACCAGCATTTTCAAGCTTATTATGATGCTGTACAGAAGATCTTTTAAAAATAGGAATTATTAAATTCTGGGATCTGTCTACAGCTTTGATGTTGTCACTGTTTTGTGTAACGAGGTAATCTTAATTGTACTAAGCAGATTGGGATTAAAGATAAGATTCACTTATATCTGTTTTTGTGTAATGGCGTTAAATAATAATACACAATAAACCGTGAATCCTGAACCTCTATGAGTATGTAGCGTTATATGAAAGTCGCAAATATCTTCCGCGTGCAGATATTAATTAATTTTAAAGGTGTAGAACACAAAGTAATTTCAACAGGTGACAAAATGTATCCACCTGACAATAAGTTACGACCACCGACCGAAGCATTGCCAAAGAAGGTAAAGTAAATTACACGGAACATCGAAATGAGTGTAACGAGACATTCTGACAAAATGTCGACACCTGTTGGAACGGACGCGACACCCGTGTCCGCCCGTGGCCAACTCTAGCGCCAGATTACATCTGACAAATTGCTGAACCACACTACCACAGTGACAGCTGTGGATTTGTTTATTTTTATAATTTGATTTATCCACTGAAAACTAAGTAGTTGTGGTAATTTTTACGAACGTTTACATGATCATTAATTATAATTAAATTCATATTCGCTCACTGTCCACGTTCTGGTTCTTTGTGTTGTGAATAGCAAAGGCATGCAGAATCGCATGGCTTTATTCGACCTTATGCATTAGTAGGTAGAGTCACGCTTTATTTACTATTCTATGCATTCTAAATTACATAAGATCACATAAAATTTAATAAATTACAATGCACAGTTCATAAATTACATGAAATAATACAAGATGTCAAAGATATATAAAAAATACAAGGAATACTCTCGGCCTCTACGTTTGTTCCGTTTTGAATGTGTTTTTTCTAATAACATACCTATTGAGCGTGCAGTAATATTTACATTCAGTTTTGTTGCCATTATTTCTAATAAAAAAAATCTAAGGCGCCCAATGAAGTTTTCACCGCAAAACGAGATCCAGCCTTAAAAATTCGGATTTATATTTTAAAATACGGGTACTAAGGTCGCAGCAAAACGAGGGGATTTGCTATTGAATACCAAACATTTGCGCACATAACTATATCAAAATATCCTCGTGGGGAGACACGTGCAAAGCATTATGTAGCTGTGGAAACGATAATGAGCGTGCATTCTTCCACCCGGTGCCATGCCAAGAGCCAGACACTGTGGGAAGCATCGCGGTATTAGTCAAACGTAAGAGCACCTAATTCTAGCGCCGCCGCCGTATCTCCGCAATCTCGTAAAACAAAGCCGATGATTGATGGCCAATTCCGATATCTGTGTTTATAATCCTCAGTAAACTGCCTATCAACTGTCAACTATAAAATATAAAAATACTATAAAAATATCAATAAACAAACGCAAAGGTGTCTGACTGATTGATCTATCAACGCACAATCCAAACTACTAGACCGATCGGGCTGAAATTTGGCATGGAGATAGCCACTATGATTTAGGTAATCGCTAAGAATAATAAAGGATATTTCAAAATTCATTAACGGTGAAATACAG
This sequence comes from Hesperia meskei straton, assembly GCA_018248915.1. Classification (NCBI taxonomy): domain Eukaryota; kingdom Metazoa; phylum Arthropoda; class Insecta; order Lepidoptera; family Hesperiidae; genus Hesperia; species Hesperia meskei. Next base: position 3,663 of record DWJQ01001450.1, on the reverse strand, counting down.
CGGTGAAGTTTAAACAAATTCCTTGCGGGCGAAGCCGCCGGCGAAGCTGCGGGCGAAAGTCTAGTAGTAAATATTTTTATTACATTACGTTATGTTTATAAGCTAATCGAACGTTTGACTCGCAAACATGGGTTCGGATTTAAATCTTGCCGCACCTGTATTTTTTATATTTGCCTCTTAAAAATTATTTAGCATCGCTTCGCTTTTTAAGTAAAAATCCTGAGGTAATCGCCATAACTAACAATTGCCTATGTTCTTAAATACTCAACTTTTAATTTTCATAATTTTCAACATGTTTAATTATTAATATCTTTCACATATTTTCGCATTTTTTTAATATATCACCTAAATGTCGAGACTATTAAAAATACTCAAACTGTAATGCAAGCACGTCTGAGAACTTAAAACAAATTCAATCATTTCTTTAAACAAAAGGAAATGTTACAATTTTCTCACGTTTGTGTTTTATGACGGCAGAAATAGAAATCTAATTTCCTATTTCTGTCTGCCCCAATATCCTGACTCAATTCAGTATTTCTATTTCATCATATTTTTGCTTTTAAAGTGGAAGCTTGCGACTAGAAAAGGAAATTGCTTTCGGCGCTCGTGAAAAGATTCATTCAGTTTAAGATTTTTAAGTTACTTGTTTTGTACGTGAGTGTCGAAATGTTATATTAAATTTTTATAAAGGACTTTCTGTTATATTTCTACTTTTTCTTTTTAAAATATACATAATCTCAACTCAACAGAATAAAATTAAGATAAATAATTGTTATTAGTTTCCGCTTCAAATCAGTGCGGCACATAATTCAAGGTGCTAATTATTTGCAAGTCGCTGTAAAATGCTTTTTAAAGCTTCGGATATCTTTTAAACAAATATTGCCAGAAGATACAATATTCCCAGGATTGCTATAGAACACAGAATAAATAAATAATAGTAAACCTACACGTAAACCCGTAACACGCCTCGCGCTAACGTAATAAAGATGATAAATATCTGTTCACTGACGTGAATTCGTGGTTCCAGTATTTTTCTTTCTCTTCTTAATATCGGATGATAGATGTGGAAAAATAACAGATGACGCGTTTACTACGGGCAGGAGTTATCGTGGAATAGATAAATAGCAGCTCGGTTATTTAAGATGGAGGAATTATCAGATTTTTTGGATGTTATTATCCATCTCTGTCACGGCGGCGTTGTTCGACGCCAACTTGTTGTTTAGATGTTAAAAATTTTAAAATTCGACTACGTAAGATGTTTCAACGCATATGATTTCTATGGGATTCTTTGAATCCAGTAGCGAAGGATACTATGTTTTCTAGTAGAAAGGAGTATGCTATGTTTTCTATGTAGATCAATGTCAAGTATGAAATCATATTCGCTAAATTATGTAAGTAATACTATTTAATTCCATAAAGAATGTCTATGCACTGCGCATATAATATTAGGTTTTTGAAACATCTGTTGATGAAAAATAATAGAATCTCTCACAGGCTAAACCCATCTGTTTAAAAAATATATAAAAGTCAATAAATTTTGAACTGAACATATGCTTTAAAAATTATATTGTTTGAAAATTAAAAACAATAATTTCAACATCCACATAAGTACTCGTATAAAAAGAAACTCCTCGATTCCACAATGATTGTAAAATAAAATGTTTTTATAAATCACATACATGCTTACAACTAAATAATAACATATGTAAATATCTTATCATATGTAACAAAAAACGAAAAAAGTAGATAGCGACTCTCCAAGGAGAACATTTATCACACCAAATGAAGAAAGTAGACATGAATAGAGAAAGAAATCCTTAAGAACAAAATGTATTTTTGAAAAAGAAAAAACATGACGAACAATAAAAAATAAAACAAAACAGTACTCACCGGGCGAGGAGAACCAGGGCGCATGCAACAAGCAGGAACATGGCACATGATGGCCGAGTGATTTCCATCCTCTCTCTGAAACACACAGACAGATACAGATTACATTGTGTATTTATAACTTACTTAAAAACTTCTTTATACGAACGAAGTCACGGGCAACAACTAGTAGAGTAATAAAAACATATGTATTCCTCTTAACGTAGTCAAAAAATCTTGATATCATTCGCTAGACGTCTTATTACCTACCTACCTACCATACGTTGTAAGGTAAAATTAACATTAATGGATTAAAATCAGAGCACAAAATGTTGAGCGGCATACTCGTAGGTCGATAATATCAATTTGTCCGTGCAACAATGGCTCGAGTTACGACTATTGTTAATGTAACGGTGGATGACGTCGTTCTTTGCTTTATTAAGCGGTTATACATCGCATCGTTAAATTTAATGGTAAGTTCAGTGAACTTACCACGTGTAAACATGGCTTATGTTGCTTCTCACCTAAGGTCGTTAAAAGTGCAGCATGCAAATATAATAAGTTGCAACAAACCAAGGTAAGGATGGAAGCTGGAAAATGAAAAGTGTAAAGTGTGTGTAAAGTAAGATTTTTGCGTGACTTAAATGGGAACGTATGCTGTTGATGGAGCCCAACCATATGTGCGCTTATATATGGATCAATCAGTTAATATTAATTGCAGTTATTAAAATGCTAGCCGCCACGTAATTTTCAGTTTCGATCCATACGACGGCGACGCTTAAGTAGCCTCATTCTCTAGGATTCCGTCTCGTAGGTTCCATGGGTATTATAACACCCAGACCAAGAACCAGGCCAAATCCAGGATACTTAGAACGGCTATTTAAGTTATCCGTCCGGCGTGGTTTAATTTTTACTTTAAGACTTTTTCTTATAACTGTACTTTTTAGCAATGTTTACTTTTATTTGACGTTATCTGTAAAATCGGAATTCGGGGTCTAGTGGGACAGGTGAGAATGGGAATGGGAGACAACGGGAAAAGCTCAAAAGTTTCCCTCACTGCCTCACAAGTATTTCTGTTTTTTCGCCCTTATCTCCGGAACGGCTGACCAATTTTTATGGGACTTTCACTAAAGCAGAAGAGTAAATCGCTAGGCTGGATCGGTATATGCGCGGGAAAAACTTCCACGCGCGAATGAAGTCGCAAGCACAGGTTATTTAAAATAAGTTTTTGCAAAAAATTTGGTACCGACTTCAACAAATTTCAATCGCTCAATTAATTTATATGGGTTCAAACGATAAGCACCAGCTTTGGAATAAAACAAGAATCATGAAAATCAGTTCAGCCAGTCCAAAGTTCCATGGTAACAAACATAAACAAAACTACAGTCGAATTGAGAACCTCCTCCTTTTTTGAAGTCGGTTAATAATATTGGTCAGAAGCAGAAGATCGGTAATTTTTTTATTTTGAAATTATAGTTACTTAATTTTTGTTATAAATTAAATACATATATTAATATTATATACCATATCCCAATAATTTAACTTTTGCGCCATTACCAACAATTACAGATTCATCTTGCATTGAGCTGTAGGATGCAAACAGAGAACGATCACAACACATGTGTTCGGTAGCTCCCGTGTCCACAAGAAAACGAGATCTTCGATAATTTAATGATGATGACTCTTCAAATGAATCTGACACAACAAATGCATTATTCTTCTTGTGTTCTTTATTCTTCTTAAACCAACATTGTGCTTTACTATGTCCCGTCTTGGCACAATAAAAGCATTTATTAC
>DWJQ01001449.1:0-11061 GCA_018248915.1 Hesperia meskei straton | reverse complement strand
GAACTAGCGGCGGAGCGCGCGATTCTGTAGCGACAATAATATGTCAATGTCCACCGCGCGCGCGCCCGCCACCGCGCCCGCGTGTTCAGTATGAACGAGCACTATGTCTACCTAACAACATACCTACCTAATGCCTTTCAAATTACATACGTCATATCATAATTATTCCTGATAACTCATTAATTTTATAATACAAAAGAATTAAATTATCTTTATCCTTACTTTTATCATTTGATAGGGCGCCGACGCATGGATACGGGATTAAATATTTTTGTATAGATTAATCGGATCAAATGGCTGTTAACCTTATAAAATATTATCTATTGAGCCCCTCACGGATTAGGTCAGCAGCTCACATCTGTCATCATAAGCGATTATGTCGATATACAAACGGATATCGAGTAATGGAAAATGGAATTATAATCCTACTACCTACTTTAAAATATTATATTTGGCCGAAAACACACGCGTTGTTTTCAACTAAAAGTTTGAAACTTATCGCAAAGCTTTATGCAATTTAATTAAAAACATGAGAATTAAAATCCGTGGGTGTCAATAATAATTGTCAAGTGCTAATTTTCTGTTGTATTTTTCTTGGTAATTGGTCGTACCTACCAAATAAGTAGAAAAAAGGTGTTTCTGCCTTAACACCATAAAGAACCATGAAACACACCAGTTAATGTATAAAATTTTCCCGCAAAATACAAAAAAGAAGATACACAATACATACATATTTTCACATTTCGTTTCTTTTCAATCCTACTAACAAAACCCTTGCTTACCACGCTTGTGTTGCTATTGTTGCTAAGCGAACCTTAGATCTGTCCCTCCTAGTTTATTGAAAAAAAAACATTTACTGCTTTCAATTGTGTCACAACACAACATACGGATTAAACAAACCGACCGTAGATAAATAACAGTACTGAACGACTTGAATTGATGCAGAGATCAATCTTACAAGTTGACAACGATTTTAAACTTAAACGTGGAACATCTGAAAACTTTTTAAATGGTACCCATCTTCGTCAAGAGAACAACGATTTTAAATGTAACCGTCGACAACCGAACATTCCTTTTCGAATGGCAAATTTTTAAATTAATAAACCCAACACACCTTAGGCAAGGCAGCCAGGCATTGCTGCTTGACGTCCCACACGAGCTGGTCGCGCGGGAACTGCAGGCTCTTCTGCACGTTGAGCTCGGGCACGTGCACGCGCACCAGCAGCCAGCCCTCGCCCTCCGAGCACTCGCCCTCCATTACGCTACGCCATCTGGGGACCAAGAAAATTTGAATTTAGAAACACTGGTTATTGGTACATTTAAGGTGTAGTTTCTCAGTATGCGACCAACGATCAACAAGTTTAGTGTGGTTGAATGATAGAATCTGTTCTTTGTAAATGAATACTTAATACAAATTATTGGCTATCTGCTGCCTTGACAAAATCAATGCCCTCGATGTCTTTCTTCTGTCGCGTTTTTTTAATTCGCGTGTTTTGTATGAATGGAAATGTCTTGACACAAGGCGCATAGCCCCAAGCAGGTGGACTGACGTCCCGAAGGACAACCAACATGGTACGTCAGACGTCATCATCAATAATAATGACTTCAGCGCACATACGAAACGAGAAAGCACCCACAAAATTTTTAGGGTCACCAATCTAATGTTCACTCCACTCGTGACCACGTAAATTTCATTCGCTTACAAGCAACATAAGCCAGTGAGATATAATATAACATTAAACGTTTTAGTCATTAGTTGGGGTAACAACCTGGATAATGAGTAAGTTTTAATTAAAACGGTACCAACGTGGAAAGAGGCGTCTTTTAATTAAGTTTTTTACTCTCCTGAAGATTTTAGTATCACTTCAGAATGCTTTACTTATAAAGTCATTCGTTTTAAGGAATGAGGAGAATACGCTTAAGTTTTAGTATCTTTTATACGTACTTATACTTTTATACACGTGTGTGAATAAAGATAAAAAAGTTTTATACCTAAGATACGGTAACAGTATAAAATTCCGAGCCTCGCTGAAACTTTATTACGCAATATTTACTGCAAATGTTTAACGTCGAAATCCATACTATCGTGCGTAATATTTTAATAAATTTACGTTGCACCGATAAAAACGTCGTAAAACATAGTAAAACTCCGTTTTATTGCTTCGCTATTATAAAGCGGTAAAATAGCTGCGTAAATTCAGTTTTTATCTGTGCTCAATGGTTGATAAATATGATATTTATTCTATGCTCGTAAGGGTTGGTTCGCGGTCGAATCACGCGTCTGCGCGGCGACGTCGCGTCCGGTTGTGTTTCTCTGAAGTTGGCATTATGAATTCAATAGACAGTGGCGCCAACTTATCGCGCCTTTTAGAAACAATCGCAGGACTCGGTAAATTAAAGAAGGATCGGAATTCACCCTGTTAAGGATAAAAGCGGAGATAATTAATTTACCTGATAAGTATGTAATATTAAATGTGAAGTTTCAAAATCCTGGAGATATAAACCTTGTAATTCGGCACTGTACGAGTTTCTTTTTTTTCTCATGTTTCATAATTTCTGTTTTTCTTTGTTCATGCGCGCGAACATCTGTAGTTACATTTCAAGAATTGTCACTGCTAAAACAGCTAGGAAACCACAAATGTGTCAAAAACGTCCCATTAACTTTTACCAAGGTACTTCCAACATTTTAAGTGTTCGTGTATTTACGCGTATGTGAATGTGAGTGATATGAAATTATAGGGACGTCTACCTAGCCGAAGTGACTCCTTGCATATCTTTGCTATTATATATTGAAATGCAGATTCTTATGTGAAAATTTTGTTTAAAATGGTTGAAACAAACACAACATTTTTCTAAATTGGAGATAACAACGAATCTATACTACAACAGTAACTAATCTTCGATCTAGGAAGTGGCAGAGAACTCTTACTACCTTACCGTACTTTTATTTCCTCCCCACAGAGAACACTTATTACTTACTAGACATGCCACTTATGGGAATATAACGATATAAGCAACGGGTTATTAACGTTATCTATAGGTACGTGTAATATTTTGACTGTAAAGATTATCTACGTGACACGGTTAATGTGTATACAAGGAGCTTAAAAAAGATAACTTATCTTTATCTTCGGTATCGTAAAAGATATCGTTTCGTGCTTTTAACGGCCTTATTTAACGGTCGTCTGTGTACTTTAGATGTGATGAAATTTTTATTCCTACTCAGTAGGTATATTAGTATCCTATCTCGTCTTCTTTAAATGTTGATAATCAACATTATTTAAATTAAATTTATTCTTAATAACTATATCTGAAACATTAACATTAATGACTTTATAGATCTGGTTTCTGGCACGTGTAAATTATCTATACTAGGATTGTAGTTTTATTGACATTTAATGTCGTATTTACATTTAAATAAAATCTTATGACAAAAAAATGAAACCACAGGACTTGGCATTGCATTCCGGGCTGTAAAATTTGAAATAGAAATTACTTTAGAATAGTAGACGAATCACTTGATAGCGATGATCGTCGCCTTGGTATATAACACCAAAACCTTGGTATATAGCACCATCGATGTAGAATAATACAACAAAGGCACCATCCATTTGTTGCTGACCAAACCCATAAGCAGAGGACTGACATAATTTCTCATTCTCTAGAAAAATAGAAAGACATAAATTTAAACAGGTGTACCGGCAGTAGTTAGTTTACCGTCTGATTAACGTGAGTGCTAAAGAGCAACGATATCCAAGAGGGCAAACCTGACGTAATTAGCCATGACTGTTGTTCAGCAAGATATACCGCCCGCAGTGGAGGCGGACTTGGATCAAGATGATCTTGGATAACAATGGAGTCCTGTACATTTCCTAAACTAATCCTTAGCTACACTATAAAACGGATGCTAGTCTTTAAATTTAAACGATTACTTGTTTAATTTTAAAATATCAAAACTGCTAAATTTACGTGAGTACATGAACAACTTTCAGGCGGAAGAAATCGAGAAAGAATCGTCTACTCTAGTTTGTCAACAATTTTAACATCTCAGTGACATATAAACACAGATAAATTAAAAAGATACAGCAAGCGCATTCAAGCGCGGTGTGTTTTCCATCGTGAGTGGTCTCCCGTAACGGCAGGTGGATTAAATTTCTTCATACCGTTTTAATCACTACATCGCCTGACTCCATCATATAAAGTCCAAGATTGACTGCATTGCATATCCTCTTGAAACGCTAGGTAGCTCGCAAAACCTCTGTCGGATTCAAAGACAAACATTAACAGCGGGTTATTGGATACTTTATTGTTATAGCTTTCTAGTAAAAGTCTAAATAACTTTCTTTGGCATCTTATTACAAGTAAAGCCGTGCTTAGTTTAGACAATTAAAACTATATTAATTAAAACTCTGATTCCGTGTTATTTGTTACCTTGAATTAATAATAATACAACATCAATAACCTGCTGATGAATTTAGCTTCACATAACTTAAAACTCCTGTTTATTTGTCTTATAGGAATGCTAAATCTCATTTTCTTCTTGACCAATCTTTATTGCCATGACAAGCCCCATCTGACTGCAACACATTAACGGCCCACTGCTGAACACGGGTATGTCTTCATCATTGAAGAAGCCTAGAATATACTCCACCACACTACTCCTGTGCGGTTTGATGGATCTAAACCCGTTGAGTTCAAAAAAGTACCTACTCCTTATTCTATTCTTTCTTCGCCAATTTGATCGTTACTTTCAATTGTAAAATCTTTAATATCGCTAGATGTAAATCACCTGTTATAATTTGTATCGCCCAGGTACATTACTCTGCCTCTAAAAATAATTTCTTCTAATTCATCACTTTTCTTCCACCTCTTTTCTCAATCAATCGTGACTCAATGTCTTCAAAGTACTACAAAACCTTTGACTTCGTCACTAGTTTCTTTTAAACCACACTCTAATATTCCAAGTGTCATTTCAATTGTATGAATATCTAGGTGTCCTACTGCTGTCTTAGGTAGCCTCAATAACAAATAGCCCGATAGTAAGTTAAAGATATTAAATGTGGAATTGATCACGTGTCATAAACATTCAAATAAAGTAATTAAGGCCACGATATCGCTGCCTGTTTCGTCACAGATAATACATTTATCAGCAATACTAATGTTGCAGTAACTGTTTTCTTATGAGCCGAGTACCTGCGATACCCGTTATCTAAATTAAAATTTGATGTGAGTCTAAGCATCCTATTTATTAACGGTTAACACTATATATACAGATATTATACCCATTTATAACAGACCTGATTTATAATTATCAGTAACGCTTATTCAGGTATCGTCAACGTATTATTTTGTACCGACTTCCAAAATCTCGGATGTGTCATAAAAATTGTTGGATGTCCGAAATTTTTGTTTGTTAGCATTTTTTACTGTACTTTAATACTGTACCTCGGGCTCTCCCAGAAAAACTATCACTGGGGCTGTTAATTGTCGCAGTCGAGTCCAAAAATATTTTATCTATGTCATGCATTTGTACACGCTTACTTCAAAAACAGCTTAATCGATTATAAGGCACGGTTTTTACTAATGCATTGTTTTAAACTTTACTTTAAGTTATACTGTCATGAGTTTATTTTAAAAAAAGTAATATCGTTTAAAGAATGATGTCCAAAAATTTCCCATACTGAGATAAGTTTTCAAAAGCGAAGCGAAGTCTTAAAGTACCTACTTAATAACGACAAAAAATTAAAATGAATTTTCTTTGCCTTTTAGATGTTTTGTCTGCTAACTATTATTAGTAGCGATTCTATTGTTTTGTCTAGCGACACACTTCGTGAATTAACTGTGATATGAACGAACATAATTCAGTTTTAGCTTTACCACAAAATGCTCATCTAGATTAAATGTAAGTACATTGATTTGACCTAAATCAACGACTCAATTGATTAATTCTGACGGATTTATACGAAGTCGTGCTACGGGTCAGACAATCAAAGTTGTGCGAAGTACACTCGAGTTCGTATCGATTTTAACGCGCTAATCTTGTCTTTGAAAGCGATGCCAAGGTTGGATAGATGTACTTAATCGATTTTAGTATTACTATGGCATGACATATGTATATAAATATATGTTGTTACGCTGTCTCAAGGCTATGGTGGTCTTGAAAACATACAGTTACATACAGGTACATACAGTTTTTTCAACAAATGTTAGTCTGGAACTAAACGTGCATTTCAAATGGCCCACTACTGAGCACGGGATTTCTCGCTCCTCATACAAGGGATACATACATATTTCTTTAAGCTAAGATAATAAACTCGAAACTATAGCGTCCATCGTCTCCAATTCCTATACATTCGATAATTTTCGACTATAAACCTTATCAATAATGCCACATATGAATATGATGGTCATATTCATGTGGTCATATTCAAGTCTGAACAATAACAAAACTACCACGTAATGCATCTCGAACAGTTTCATTTACGAGATAGTATTGTGTAAGGCGAGTAAGGTGTACCACTGTACCACCCACTGACATCACGGAGCACATTGTATCACGAATGCATCGTCAGTCCCCGCGTTCCCACTGCATTTGTTTACGCCTACAAATGTCACGAGAGCACTATTTAGGGGCATGCTGTGCCCTATCGACAGCGTTCTCTCATGATAGATAACATTATTCCGTTCCTCCAACTACCTATAAAGGTGCTATCGTAAACGACGTGGAATACTGTAAACCTGGTACAATCCACACTAATTTAAATTATTCTGATAGTTCAACAGGTTCCTGCTTCATACGTGATCTGCTTAGGAGGTTCCGGGCCTTTTTATTCTTGAAATAAAATATTTAGAAAATAATAACATAAAAAGATGACAGTTCTTTAAGAGCACGTTTTGCCTTCGACTCAGTGATATAAAAGTGAGTTTCTTAATAAGAATTTCCAAAATTCCTTTGGAAGTAAAGTTTGAGATGCCAGTTCAAGTTGGATCTAAGGATAACATCAAATGTTTGATTTGCCCTTTGGAGTCAGTTAAGGTACGAGTTGATTTGAATCTACTAGGTTCAGGAAACATCTCACAAAATTATGCAGTCTTGTTGTAACCACAACTAACTTTTAACTGCTGTTCACTGATGCAGCTTTTAACAGTCCCTGACGTAAAATACCAAGGGCAATTCCTTACGATTGACAAAAGTTGACAAACTTGTGACTTCTTAAAAATCGCTAGATAAAAGCTAAATCGAAGAATACGGAATGACGGAATATACACCACATCTGTTACGACGAAACCAAAAGTGAGGGTACTCAATTATGTAATTAGGTACCTGTGTAGAGGGGTATGCTGCATGATAGACACATTTGTTTTACGCTAATTAATAAATTGCTACATCCACTTCCAAATCACCATTAAAAACAAACGCCATAACTCGCCTGACACAGTTTGACGCACGTTACAGCAATTACCTAATTAGTCTATTTTTATCGAACGCCAGCTCGTGGCAAGGGTATTTAAACTTATTTGCTCATTATCTTCATGAGTTTCATAACCTCGCCTCCATTGTGACGGCTGTTAGTAAGTTGCGACCACGATAGCTAGATTTAGAGGCTTGGAATTAGGAACATAGGGTGTAGCTGTAGAGTGTAAACGTTACGCAAATAGAAAAATTAACTTATTTCTATCGTTCTCCTGCTTCCTCTATCACTTTAGATAAGGGTATGTATTAGATAAGGTAATATTCATAAAATCATTTGTAATTGTAACCTAACTTTATCATTGAAAAAAATAATTCTGAGACTAATCAAGAACATCAGTGTCCGGATGTTTCCGTTTCTTATTAACAACAAAGACACTTTTCGCCGTCAAAGTAATTTATTGAGAAGACGACTTATGGCTGTAAGCACTCTACGACACGTCGTTAAGAGATTGTAAACTTAACGTGAGCACTAAAGGTTCACGTGCAGTTAACCCATTTCCAGTTATCTGGCTCGTCCTTGCGAGAAATGAAAAACTAAGAGCTATAAGAGCCTTATGCCGCATGTTTTAATACTTACGTAACAATATTGTTCTCCGGAAGCGACGATAACATCTTCCATAGAGAATAAATACATTGCTATTTCGCTACATAAATATAACATAACAACAATAAAAACTGTTCAATGTAAACGATACATTTTTTCTGAGTCGTCTGATATGTCGTCGCCGTAAAAGCATGATATGGAATGATATTCACCGAGTTGAAAGTTTAGATCCATCAAAGTATCAAAGGCTGAAAATGAAAAGTAAAACATTGTGAAATGGTATCTTTACTGAAGACGATCCCCCGTGAGGGAAAATTCAAGAGAAGCATCGTTTCACTTCCACGTGGTTAAAAAGAGAAGTATGTGGACGCCGCCCTATTTTTCACTTAAACCCATCAAGTTCTCCGAAGTAGTAATAATGTTGACGAATGTGTAATGATGTCCCATTCCTCAGTTCTTTTATTTCTACTCAATTGAGTTACTAATATAGTTCAGGCATGGCAACCGCTCGGTATTTAGGACTAGCAATGTGATGATGGCTACTTGAGTTACTTGGGCCAATTTGTTAACAAGTTGATTCCGGGGCCTAAAGTATTCGAATGATACGAAGATATTTGCACTCAGTGAAGCATACGTTTGTCGAAATTGACGCGTTCTTATGAGATTTTTCTGCACGCTATCTAATTCATAAACAGAAAATATTATATTTTATATTCATAATATTAAGTATTGGTTGCGAGGAAAGAAAATTGCTACTGTCAGTATCTTAGTAAAATATGCTTCTAAATACGGGGTTATATTATCTTGCTGGAATAAAGGCTGATATTTATGTGACAAAGAAGTGTTTGGTTCGGAAACTTGCGTATTAAGATGGCAAGTAAATATTTCCTAATGAAAGTACCGATGTACTTATACGATCTTTACTTAATATCGAGTTCTGTTTGTCGACCGGGTCTGGTTATCGTTGATCGCCGGTGGGTAAATATTTAATTCACTGTTCAAACGCTCCGAGGTTCAGTGTGGTGGTTAATGTGTTGCATAACTGAGCCGTGAGCGTTAATTCAATGTCCGGGATTATCGGCTGTTAGAACTGTGTATGTTGAAAACTTCTGTTGAACAAACCACACCCATGTAACACCTTCAAACGGAAAAGCGCAACATCTTTAATGAAGTCAATTAATAATTTAATCTAACGTGCAAAGTAAATAAGTTAGTCGTAGATTTGATAATGTGAGTGTCATGTATATGCGCACCGTGGAATACATACAAAGGAAAAATATCGTCCTCAGGTCGTCATAAAAATCTTCGTGTGCGCTCTAAGTTGCATAGGTCCATGACGTCGCGCGGCGTGCACACGAAGAAGCCGAATTATACCTTTGTTTGAAGATAACCTACTTGTTAAATTCACAGACATTCTGACACATTCTGGTAAAGAGCAGTTTACAATACAAAGTCTTCCGGTCGACAAAACCCAGACCAGATTGCAATAGCATTGCACATCGAATAATAATGAACCTAAACCCTTTTGTGCAGGTAAGGTTGTGTGAATATTTTTTACTGATTAAAGTAGCGATATTACCTATAAAAATATAAACGTTGTAGTTTATTCAGTCTAGGACCTAGTTTTATAAATTTAAGATGAGGTCCAATAGAAACGAAATGTCCAATAAAAGAAATGTTTTCTATTGTAATCTAAGACTTTAACGTAGATTTGATTTTGTAAACCGATTTACCTTATTCTTTATTTCAAATTGTAAAGCTAGCGGGATGACTCCCATTTACACGCATTTACGGTGGACGTCTCATAGGAATACCTCAACACGTGATTGATATATAAATGAATTAAAATTGAAATTTCTCTTTAATTTCACTTCACCAGTTTGTGTCCACAATGCGGCAACGTTTACTAAGTATCGGTAATGGTTACGTAATGTTGGCTGCATTGCCAACACTCGTCCGAGACGAATGTTGGGTTGGAGAACATGTGGTGAATAACTGATGGAATCGTTTTTATAGAAAAACAAAAAAGAGTCGCTTGAATTACATCTGAAAAATATTAGATTTTTGATTAGATTTTAGATTCGATCTCGGATTCAAAACCAATCCTTCCTCTCAGCGATTTCCATCTAAATTCTGCATCGAAGTCACATCCCTTTTGACCAGTCAGATTGTGAGCTTGCTTTACATTTCAAGTTTGGAATAAAGTTGCTTGAAATTCGATTCGGATCAGAACTCTATTTCGACGAAGCGTATTTGCGTTTTTTTTTGTTTTCTCGATTAAATTCAACGTTTTCAACCGCATGATTATAAGTTTCCACAAAAGTTTAGTGGATGAAACCTGGCCTATAAATAATCTCACTTAAGGCAGATGGATTTAAGATAGATGAATTAAAAATTTAAATTTCATTTCATTCAACTAAAAGTTTATGAATGATAAGAGACAGGAATTAGCTAAGTCCTGGCTTCATTTTGTTTTCGGATGAAAAGGAGTTATGTTGACGGTCTTATAATATGCCTAGATTTAAGGAACAATACGGTAATTCTCTTTAGATCTCGGGGATTTCACAAATCCAAATAAATGTCGATAAAAGCCCATTTAAAACTTAAGCCTCTGCTATATCTGACAGTATGGATTTAGTTCTCGTTTAGTTGAAGTTCTCAATAGATGTTTTAGTCTGTGAAAAGCCTACTTAATCCACTAACTGTCAATACTAACCGCGTATATTTTGATTTAACCAACCTTAACCAACACAAGCTGCGTTGCATGTAACTATAACATTGATTTATTAAACTTGTTTATAAGTTGGTGTATTAGATAATCAGTTAATTAATTTACTTTCCCCGTCGTCAGAGGGTCATGTTTTCTGGGAAACACCCGTAATGTAAACCTAGCTATGCAGCCTACCTATGTACCTAGCTATGTATGTAGGTATAAAAAACAAAACTAGCACAAAGAACAATATAATCGCGCTATAGTATGCTTTATGCCGCAAAAACGCATGCGGGTATCGTCAAACTTGACCGTGAAACGACCTGCTGACCT